>NQII01000317.1:925716-967149 GCA_002778355.1 Clitarchus hookeri | reverse complement strand
TACTTTCATATATAATGTGTTCCTGAAAATGTGTGTGAAAGTTGAATCATATATACACATTTAATAAGAGGGGTTTTACATTCCAAAGTTACAAGAAAATTAATATAAAAAAAATTGGCTGGAAGATATATATTTAATTGATAAACATGTTATTTTTAACAAGTATTTCAATTTTTAACAAGTATTTCATTGAAAATCACGAATAAATGTGCAATACTTTCTTACCTAAAATGTTGATTTTCACACCGGTATACGTATTTGTAGGAACTATGTGAATAAATAAGGTAATTAAATATGCTTCCTACTTTCTGTAAAATTGTTGTGCAAATGTAACATTTTATTTTGTAGGTTGTAAAAACTATGCAAAAGTATTTTAGAGATTCGTATATTATTTTAACACACACACTCATTTGTATTGTGCCAATATGACAGTCATATCTGAACATTCATAACATATGATCCGCGAAGGCTGGAAAACATGGCAGGCAGTGTTAGATGGCAACTAAAAGTGCTAAATCAATATGTTGGTAGGTTGCTAGATGTATGAAAGAGCGAGTTGTACGAATCTAGATTGTATGAAAGCCGAGACTGCGTGTAATCTAAATTTTTGATATTTTATTGTGATTTAAATTAAGAAAACTATTGTAATACTCAATGTTTAAAGGTATTAAATGACTTTTTTTCTTTCCATTTTATTGAAAGAAAAATAACATTTTTAATGTAAAATGTTAAGTGTGTTTGGAGGTCGCGAGATTGCAGTGTAGGAAGCGAAGTGTGGTGGCTTCTGTTCTTGCAAATGACCAAGTGGAGGAGGATGGGCTTAGTGTGGCTCGTGCAGCAAGGAAGTTTTTGGCAACTGAGATGGCGACTTAAATGCGTTGGAGAGACAGAGGTGGGACCTTAGAAGGGCACATTAGTTAACTCATGTAAATTTCACCAGCAGCCACATCATCGTCGCTTCCTGTAGTGCAGCCCAACAAAGTGATTTGGTAAATTGTAACATAGAAGACTAATCAATAAATTATCAAAATTAATACAGTCAAACCTCATTAATACGTCCCTGTTTAATACAAAATTAGCGTTTGTGCGAAGTGTTTTTGCGATCCCGTGAATTAATATAGTATTTATAATGCTAAACTTATTTCCTTAATACAGAATATAGTTAATATGTAATACAAAGTGATTTTAATCCCGCAGGATAGTAATTCCACATGTTGGCAAATTGTTTATACAAATTCCACGGCTTAATGAAAACAAACACAGCTATTATGCAATATTTGTAACACCGTAACATAAAATGGTAAAACATAAATAAACAACTGTCCAAAGATATACATACTTTGTAGCACATCAGAAAATATGGAAATCGATAGTAACTGTAAAGTTATTTCTACTGCCGCGAGGTACGCTGATGTCACCAAAATGTAAATTGTAACATTGTGGTAAATGGGAGAATTCCGTTTATTAGTTTAAAATTGCATTTATAAAATTTATTTTATTTCAAATTGATAAAATTCTGCACACACGCGAAACTAACACTATCCTGGCGGCTATAATCTTTATGTGCCAAACTAACATCGAAGTTTGTAACCTGCAAGTTGCTGCCATCTTGTGAACACCAAGTGCAATGTAAAAATTTGAAGGCTAATGCATTTATTTCCTGATCTGCTGTGCACTACAGGGTTTTTATTTTTTTTACACACGCGCAAAAATATGTTGGTACTTTTTTTTTATCTTCGAGAGGCGCATCTTTTATATTTTAGCGCATTACAATTTAAATGTTTGTGGTTTCTCTGGCTGTACGGTTAAGCCAAGGCCACGGCTGCAAAAAAAAACAATTTACGAAGAATAGTTTTTATTGGTAACATGTGCAAAGTTGTTTTAAAGTTGCTGTTTTAATATTTTTGTTCGTGCTAATTGGTTTTTAAAGGTTTAGCGATGGCTGCAAAATTTAAACGTAATGAACTTGCGTTACTAATGAAGCTTAAAATAATCAGTGAAGTGGACAAAGGCAGTAAAAATAAAACAGAAATTTTACAAGAATTTGGTATTCCACAATTGTCTTTATCTACAATTTTAAAAAATCATAGCAAAGTTGAACTTGCTCGTGACAATGCCTCTGCACTCTCAGCAAGAAAACGACTGCTTTGACCTAAACATGAGGAAATGGAAACCAATCTGCTTCAGTAATATCACGAAATGCATGCATCGAACATACCTATTTCTGGTCCTTTAATCCAGTAAAAGGCAGATTACCTGGCTTTGAGGTTAGGGATTCCTGATTTCAAATTTAGCAATGGTTGGTTGCAGCAGTTTAAAGAACGAAACAAATTTATTGCAAAAGTTGTGTGTGGCGAGTCTGCAGCCCTCGACGTGGATAAGACTCAGGATTGGCTAAAGTCTGTGCAGCCAATACTTAATCAGTTCACTCCAGATAATATTTTGAATATGGACGAAACTGAAGGTTTTTACAATCTGCTGCTAAATAAAACATTGGCTGTGAAAGGTGAGAAGTGCCATGAAGGTAAACACAGCAAGGAATGTGTTACTGCATTACTGTGCTGTAACCAAAGTGGTAGTGAGAAATAATGTCCCCTTGTTGTAGGCAAGTTTCAGAAACCCAGATGTTTCAAGAATATCGTTAACCTACAGTGTGGTTATGAAGCAAATTCCTGTGCTTTGGTGACAGGGAAAATATTTCAGTAATGGTTAATGAAATGGAAACGACACATGGCATGCAAAAACAGAAAAATTTTACTTATTTTAACAGATGTGCAGCACATTCTGCTGTTGGCCCTGAGTTGTTACAAGTGACATTGCTCTATCTGCCAGCCAACACCACAAGTTTTTTACAATCTCTTGATCAAGATATCATCTAGTGTGTGAAGAACTATAGAACTCGTCTCACACGTTACTTGATTCGTCACCTGGAACTGAAGAAAGAGACCAACTTGCGATGGGACGTTTTGAATGTCATGCAAAATGTGCGTATGGCTTGGGATGAAGTCACATCGTCTACAATAGCCAACTGCTTCAGAAAAGCTGGTATTGGTGCCAAAGAAGAACAGGCCGGTGAGGAAGACTATGATGGCAATATGGAAGGATGGGATTACCTTCAGGAACGTCTGCAATTCCAGGAGCAGTTTTGCCACTTTGTGCAAGTGCACGATGATGATGCAACATCTGCAACACCTGTTGTGGAAGAACTGATGTGTGTTGATGTTCAGTCAAGTGTTAGGACTGTTGAAGAAACTGAAGATGACAATGGAGAAGATAATGATTGTGCATTACTGCCAATGAAGAAGGATGCTATCCAGGCTTTAGCCACGCTGGAAAATGTGCTTTCAAACATTNTAGGACTGTTGAAGAAACTGAAGATGACAATGGAGAAGATAGTGATTGTGCATTACTGCCAATGAAGAAGGATGCTATCCAGGCTTTAGCCACGCTGGAAAATGTGCTTTCAAACATTGATGTTGATAGGGAAACACTTCTGGAATTTGATAAACTCTCTACTGTTGTTAGTAGTGCCTGTAAAGAAAGAACAATGCAAACCAAAATTTAAACTATTTGCTACGAAGTCCATGCTGGAAACAATGTAAATACTATGTAAAAATATGTAAGTATTCTTAAAGATTTGTATTCACATATTATACATTTTTCTAATAGTGGTGAAGATAAGATGTGTACTGTTCTNTAAGTATTCTTAAAGATTTGTATTCACATATTATACATTTTTCTAATAGTGGTGAAGATAAGATGTGTACTGTTCTGGCTCTTCACAATATGTTCATTTTTTAGAAGACGTTTTAACAAACTTTTATCAGCTAATTCTTGAGAAATGGTGTTAAAATATTTTTAGTTTCAATGAATTTTGTTTTAAATTTCGCTAGTAGAAACCTCATTATTACAAAGGGCCAAAACGATGGTCGCTTCAGGCTTCAGGTTTGTATTAATGAGGTTCAACTGTAGTGGGGCAGCATAGTCTTTTATTTTTTTTATGATGACTTCGCCTTAAAAGCGTCAGCAGAACTCACTGTACTTGCATCATTTTATTCCAGACCACTGAATTTTTTCAAAGCACGTCTACCTTATTTAGAAAAATTGGAAAATAAACTGACAATAATTACAGTGGATTTCTGATCATTTGTTCTCTTTATTTACATTGTACTGTATTTCCTGTTTATTAATTTTTGTCCTGCCAAAATTCCCATATAAACTATGCTAAATACTGACCACATTTAATGATTGCGGAAGTTTGTTTTCCCGTAACATCCGTTCAAAACAGACTGTACATTTGCCAAAGATTGTGCCCATCAATTGTTTTTTAACCCTATGTGAATGGAAAACAACGCGGGTAATCAATAACTGGTGCAATCAATAGCATTGTTTACATCTCGCAGCATTTCATGTTCCTTTTGGCTACATGTTTACTGCACTTGTAGGTTGGCAACAGTGAGAAAGCATATCTTATTCTTTTTACGCGTTAACTGCACACTGTTGGTGTTAATGAGAATGAATCGCACAATCTCCGACACTATAGAACATTCTATGAGCTTATGTAATTTGGATTTGCTGTGGAAATTTGGAATAGGATTATAGATGTGACAGTAATTTGACAAGTGTAATTATTATCTGAAACTATTGGTTGCTGGTTTTATTAGTATCGTACAGGTTTGAAAACAGCTCAGCAAGTAATGGTTGGCGAAAATTATTGCAAATAAATCAGATGTGTCAATTTTAACTACGGCATTGAGCATGGCTCGGCCNAGTAATGGTTGGCGAAAATTATTGCAAATAAATCAGATGTGTCAATTTTAACTACGGCATTGAGCATGGCTCGGCCAATGAAGGGACACTGGATAAAAAAAAATTAAAGTAAATGTAATAAAATTTAGTCTAATTTCAAGAACGTGAGTTTTTAATTTAAAGTGAATATTTAATCATAAATTGACTTGAATAATTGGTTTTTAGTGACATCTTTAGACTGTTGGTTCAAACAAACATGCATTTTAAGGTTATGTATGATATTTTTTGGGTCTACAAGTTGGCATACATTGTTTTCTCACATGTCTAGTTTTTTTTGTTGGTCTACTGAAAAATGAATTTTGGAAAAACTACTATATTAAAAAAATAGTACATATGCACAAAAAATATTGGTGGTACTTATTTCTAAGTCACCCCTTTTTTTTTTTTTTTTTTTTGCAGAAATATTTTAAAAAAATTTGCACTTTGAACCAAGTAAATATGGTATTGTGTACTGTTGGAACACAGGCAGAATTCCTGTATGATTGAGACTAAAAATGTCGGCTAGTATCGTTCTTCGAATATAGTTTTGATCGTACAGATTGTTTACTCCTGTCACTAATAATTACATTTAGCAACTATTTCACCATGAAGGAATTTAGGAAATATTAATATCTTCAAAAGCAAATAACATTCAACAATTGATCATGTTGTAATGAAAGCCATAAACTTTTTTAAAAAAAAGTGTAAACAAATCTTACAGGCTGCTGGCTATACAGTAATTTAAGTGTGTCATTGAAAAATTAAACATCGAAGAGTTTGCAACAGATCTATGTCATTTTTACATGTTAATTACGTGCTGATCACCTGATGCAAGAGGACACGGTGGTGTATTGGTCATACTTCTCTCCTCCCACCTAGGTGAACCGGGTTCGATTCCCGGCGGGGTCGCTCCCAGGTTTTTGCATGTGGGAATCGTGCCAGACGGTGCTGCTGGTCGGCGGATTTTCTCGGGGATCTTAAGTTTCCTCATTCTTTGTATTCTGGGGCTGCTCCATACTCACCTCACTTCACCCTCATCGGCTCTCAAGACCTCAATGTTAAGAGCCGCTCAAATGTGACGAATGAAGACAGTGTATTGTAAACGAAAACACATAACTACAATAGCTTAGACGAGATTGTCACATATGCTCTACATATTTACGGTTAACATATGTATGATAAAACTGAAATTAATTTTCAACACCCACACTTTCATTGCCATCTTGGAGCATTAACATTTTCTTACCATGTCAAGTTGCACTAAACTCTCAACACACGACACATTTCACAGTCAAACAGTGCAGTTATAAAAATGGTTACACGGAAGGATTTGACGTCTTAAATTTTGCACCACATCTTTAGCAACCTACAAACTGCATAGCCAATAAATAACTAACTAAAGTGAAAACTGATTTATTTTCAACAAGGTTTATTAGGAGTTCAATGTATGGAAAATCATTGCATTACAAATATCGGCAGCTGTGTTAGTGAGCGATGTGTGGACATGCAGAGTAAGCATCCTATCCCTCTACCTTTGTTAATTATTGACCTGCTGCCAGGTGGAACTGCAATCTCAGAAAGAAAGTGGGGTGGAGAGAAGTATTGATAAGTTGAGCTGCTGGCAAAGGGAGGTAACGAACAACAAGAAAGAGTGCCCAGGCCAAAGTGACTGAGATACAGCCACGGGAAGAGCAAGTAATGTTCAGCTTATCAGTTGGTCCATCTGCACGCTATAGTCATCAGCCTTCCACATTGTTTATGTTTCAAATTTAGACAGAGGCTGACGTTCTAGGAAATAAAATTGCCTACAATTATGTAGTGCAGATTAGCTGCAGTATCATTCAAATGGTTCAAACTGTTGTAATGTGTAATGTTTATTTTCAGTCTTTGGTAGTGCATTTACAAAGGACGGCAAAAAAATGTTTGCTCAAGTACCAATGATTATCATTTACTTTTATTAAAATAATATTTATGTGAACGACAGTCACGTGTGGAAAATTTCACTGTCAAAAGTGCTACATTGTATCTTATGGTTGAAGTGTTGATTTCCATGGTGTGCATTATAGCATTTAGAAAATACAGGGTGCCACATGAAGTGATTGTTCAATAAGAATGCATAAAATGATGGTTGTAATGATGATTCTATATAACTCTAACTTATCTTGTCACTATCATTTGTTATTATAGCATAGCTCCTCTTTATTTTTTGCAATTACTATAAATTTAATTTAATTTTTTAATGTGTTTTTAGTAATGGTTCCAAACTATGAAATGTTTCGTTTTCTATTTTAGTTTGATTCCTCTTTTATTACCACTAGGCTTATTATACCTATACGCTCACCACTAATTTTGAGGTTATGCATTGTATTTTTTGGATCTACATGTCATGTCCACATTTATTGTAAAGTGAATGTGTATGTCTTTAGAGGGGGGAAGGGGTAGAAAAAGAGTGTGAGAGGGATATTATAAAGATGTAATTTGCACTCATATTACTTCCCAAAAACGCTAAGACACTGATTATTTAGGAAAGTTGTACTTTTTCTCAAATTTGGATTGCAGGGGGTGAGATAATGTGATACTCTTTTTTTCCTATTATCCCACTCAATGTGGCAGTAGTTTCTTTCTGTGTGGTGAGGTTGTGTAAATGCATGTTTGAGGAAGTGTGACTGAACAATTCATTTGATGGTTTGGAAATTTTCATTTCACAGTTGCATGATAATCCTTGAAATTTGTGTTGTTGAACTGTTAATATCATTACCTGTTTGAATTTTAACAGCTTGCGTGTTCGTGGCCAACACACGAAGACAACAGGTCGCAGAGGAAGAACGGTTGGTGTATCTAAGAAGAAGTAAATTGGTCAGTCACATCTTTTGGTTTGACAATGTTCTGCAACTCTCATATTGTAAACAATTTGTATAAATAAATCTGTTAAAATTGACATTGGTGGTATTCAATTTGCAATGTTACAACCTGCAGTACCAATTGGAAAAAAATATTAATATAGCAAAAAATTATACATTTTGTATTTTTCATGTTATGAAATGTCAACTGTTTCTTTTCCACATCAATTTTGTTGTGGAAAGAATACAAGTGGGGAAAAACCAGCAGGTGAAAAGCTGTGTTGCTGACATTGTTATTGTAACCCTTCTTTTTCATGATTTCTTAGGACGTGTGTTCCTTGTGGTGTTATTTCTGAGTAAACTACAAAGGCCAGTGTGAGAGAAGCTATGATTCTGCCAATATATTTTGCAAAGCGGTCAAACTTTTTCCAGTCATCATGTCCAGTACAGTTGAGGAAGACGTCATTTTGTTACTAGTTGTGTGTCATCAAAGAAAAAGTAGGCAGTGCTGGGTACAAATGATCAATTGAAAAAGTGAAATCTTGGGAGAATTTCACAGTATATGCATAAAACTACAATATTTTACAAAAACATGTTTTTCAATTATTTTTGCATGTTGCTAGTCTTTTGAGAAGGAGAAATTGAGAGGTTCCTAATGGAGCACCGTACCCAACTACACAACATATAGAGTTCATTAAAAAGTAGTATATACTCTAACAACATTGTGAGAAAAGTACGATTTAAGTTGAAGTTGGCATATATTTTGTAATACTGAAAACAAACTCCATGTTTTTTGGTTATCAGAGGTTTAGAAGGGCACACTTTCGAAAAGGTGTCGTTTTGTTAGAATTTATGTACAGTGGAACTGCACCATATGGAGTATGTGCTATGACACATTCAATATATTGATAATTTGTCTATGCACGGTCGTGTTCTGATTACAAACAAGGCTAATAGAAACGTTTAAAACTAGTGGTAATTTCAGTTCTTGCATACTGTTACAACAGCATTACTCATCCTCAAGTTCAAAAATTTGTACATATTTTCATCTTTGGTCTTCAAACACATCACATAGAGGGCTAAAAAGAATATTGTGATTTTATATTCTTCGTACAGATGATGGAAGAATAGGTATATATCTCATCTCATAGTCTCTCTCTTCCCCTTCAATACCCTACTGCCTCTTCACAGCTCTCTTGAATGTTCTATTATCCTGTTACCAGGATAATAGAACAGAGGATATCCAAGCAAAAGAGACAGATACAGTCCCAGGAAGAGCAAGAGCATCTTATCTTATGTCACTTCATCTACAGATAATATCTGTCAGCCTTCAACATTCTTTACATTTCATTCAAAGGAAAAGCTGCCATTCTAGGAAATGAAAATACTTGCACCTACTAACTACAGCTCAGATTAGAGGTTATATCATTGAAATGGTTCAGACAGTTGTAATGTCAGGGTGGCCACTCACAGGGAAACCAGTAAATAACCAGGAATCTAAAAAAAACCTTGAATCAGCCAGGAATTTTCTTTGTGAACCAGGAATTCTTTAGCTTGGTCATGTCCCGTAACGATTTTTCACTAAAAATTCACGAAATTCAACACAGATTTAAAAAAGTGTTGCCATTTGTTTTCAGTTTATATAAACATGCCCATCAGATGTGCACGACATGCCGATCAATAAACGCGTCTTGCACACATATATCTTACTGCGCAGGTGCGCAAGCCATCCACAAAATGTCCAGTCGGTTCCGTATTTATGCAAGTTAATTTGTTGGTATTGCGTTACATAACATTCTGTATTATTTTTAAAAACCTTAAATTTTTTAACAGATTTCCATCTGTATTTACGTACTAAAGGCAATTGTATTGAAATAGTGTATTTAAAAGCACTTGGACTAAAAATGTGACTGTGGTGGTAATTTGTTGTGTGGCATATTGTAGCAAGAGTTGTATAAAACAAAAGGTTCGGTTACTTTCTTCGCACGATCTGAATGGTGGTTTTGTGTGTTATTTTTAAACATTTTTCTGGGTTTCGGAGTAATTATTGGAAATCTTACTATAGTCGGTTCACGACTGGAAGAAACTTTTGAAAATCAACCTTTGAAAAAACACCCTAGCCGTTACCTACATGCATATAACATTACAAACAGCGGCGAGCGCGGATACAGTTATGCCGTTAGGTTGCCAGCACAAAGAGAGGAAATAGTTCTAAAGTTTTAACGTAATTGTTAATTTATCGCTTACAAATGGGTTTCGAAAAGACTTGTATCTTATTATGCCAATTATTAATGACGTGATGCGAACGTATTTAGATTCCAGTGTTTGTTGCATACTCACGTGATCCCGCTCGAGGTGAAAGTAGAGCGGCCATTTGTTTACAAACCTTCGTTCCGTGCATTGTTGGCGAGATGTGGTCGACACACGTGCCAGAGAATTGGTGCGATTATCTTGTTTAACCTATAATAATTCATTTAGTGGTTTTTTTTTTTTAATTTTTTTTACTAATATCCTCTCTTTATTATTTCTCGTTGTGCCGATTTCTTTCGTTTCTGATACCTGTATAAGAGATTACTCGTAGTGCGTTCTCACGTGTTTAATATTTTTTAAATTTATTTCAGGTTTGCTTAAAATTTTATTTATTGTATTTTACGTTATATGTTGCGGTAGTTTTTGTGTGCAGTCATGAGTTCTAGCAAGGTGAATAAAAGATAAGTCACCAACGCCAACAGGACATCATTAACCTCACCGAATCGTTGTATTCCCTAATTAGGCGAGGGGAAATGAAACCCTGCAACGTCGCGGAAAGAGCGGCATAAATGTTGAAACGCTTCAGATCCACAGTTCTAAGGTATGTTAAAATATATGTAGTATTAACCATTGCGTTTGCAAGTTGTGTGTGCTAAGGTCAATTATGTTGGCCTACAAAATGTGTTAATAAAAACATATAGAAAATTTGTTAATAACTTGATAACGTCGTTGAACGTTGTCTACGTGTCTTTTTAACGTTTTATTTTGGTAAATATTAAGTTAAGGGGTTTTTTTGTAAAAAAAAATAACAAAAATTTAATGGAAAATGGTATATTTCCACTCCAATAATGATGCAGAACACGAATATATGACTGGCATTAACGTCAGACTAATTTCGTAACATGTGCCCACCTAACCTAACAGAACCTATCCCCACGATGGGTGAATCNCGTGTCTTTTTAAAGTTTTATTTGGGTAATTATTAAGTTTAGGGGGCTTTTCTGTAAAAAAAAATAACAATAATTTTACGGAAAATAGTATATTTCCACCCCACTAATGATGCAGAACACGAATATACGACGGGCATTAACGTCCGACTAATTTCGTAACATGTGCCCACCTAACCTAACAGAACCTATCCCCACGATGGGTGAATCACTATTTTACATTTTTAAACTAACCTAGGATTGTTGGGTTTTACACTAACCTAGGATTGTAGGGTTATATAGACTCAAATGTGAGTGTATGAATCACCTAACCAAAAGGTGGTATTACAATGTGTAATTAAAAATAAAAACTACTTTGTGTTGGAATTTGTGTACCCCTGCGAGGGATTCTTCATAAACAACCCAATATATACAGTGGAAATTTATTATAAAGACAACTGACAATGGTAAGGAAAATTGCCTCTATAGTGAGTTTGTTATAGTCAATTAATTTTATATAGGTTATGGAGAGATGGTGCATTTTAAGATTCTGAAGAAGGAGCTTGTTTTGTATTTATAAGTTACATTGCGGCATTAATTGCCATTGTTATACGTCACTAAATAGATTACAGTCGATATAACTGGAACTTCCCCTACTATTAAACATATCTGTATCACTTCACTAAACATGAGAGGACATCGTAATCGATGAAATCGCAGTCATAATCTTTTAAGAAAACAATTGTGTATTAATGCATTTCCCCAACACCACTGTTCTACAGCCATTGTCTTTTAGTTATTGTAAATTATCAGTGTCATATTTTTCACTTTCAGTGCTACATAGCCAACCTAATTTGCATAATTTAAAAAGGACCATAATTCAGTTACTGGGTCAACTACAGTTACTGATACCAAAAACATACAAGGGTTTGTTTACAAATGATGTGTGACAATGTGATATGCTCTGCCGTGTGTTAGTTTAGGTTAGTTTAATAGGTGGCAGGTATTGGTTACTATATAACCCTACAATCCTAGGTTAGTTAAAAAATGTAAAATAGTGATTCACTCATCGTGGGGTTAGGTTCTGTTAGGTTAGGTGGGCACATATTACGAAATTAGTCGGACGTTAATGCCCCTCGTATATTCGTGTTCTGCATCATTAGCAGAGTGGAAATATAAGATTTTCAATGAATTATTTTTATTTTTACAGGAAACCCTATAAACTTAATAATTACCAAAATAAAACGTTAAAAATACACGTAGACAACGTTCGACGACGTTATCAAGTTATTAACAAATTTTCTTTATGTTCTTGTAAACACATTTCGTGGGCCAACGTAATTGATCTTAACACACACAACTTGCAAACGCAATGGTTAATACTACAGATATTTTAACATACCTTAGCACTGTAGATTTGGAGAGTTTCAACATTTCTGCCACTCTTTCCGCGACGTTGCAGGGTTTCATTTCCCCTCGCCTAATTAGTGAATACAACGATTCGGTGAGGTTAATGATGTCCTGTTGGCGTTGGTGACTTCTCTTTTATTCACCTTGCTAGAACTCATGACTGCACACAAAAACTACCGCAACATACAACGTAAAATACAGTAAATAAAATTTTAAGCAAACCTGAAATAAATTTGAAAAATATTAAACACGTTAGAACGCACTATGAGTAATCTCTTATACAGATTTCAAAAGCAAAAGGAATCTGTACGAGAAGGTTAGCACAAATTAAAGTCATACGTTATGAAAAATCAAATAATAAAGAGCTGATATTAGTATAAAAAAACCGATAAATGAAATATTAGGTTAAACAAGAATCGCACAAATTCTCTACAGTACGGCCATCCGGGGGCTTATGAGAGATTGGCGTTGCCATGTTAATGTTGTTGGATGGACTCCTTGAATGTTGACACATTTCATTGCAAAGTATTGTGTCTATAATATGTAATCAAAGTGAAAGTTTTTCTCCCCCACCCAATCCCCCAGTCAAAATCAAACCTATATACACACACACACACACACACACAGAGAGAGAGAGAGAGAGAGACACAGGCATGCACACGAAACATCTAATTTTTAATACTCACATTTTGGGTTTATATAATGAAATGTTTTTCGCTTGCATCACATATTCTTTTGTGTGAAATTCTCAAGATTAAAAACTTTACGCTTGTGGAATATCCATTAATAATATATACATTACTTTTATGATGGGTACGTGCATGTACGAACATATGTACACACACACACACAGTGGAATGTAAACATTGCATGTAAACATTACCATGTGACTGCCACATGGCAATGTTTGTTTACCCTTTGGCTGAAGGATACGAAATGGGCTTGAAAGTAGATCTTTAGCAGGGCTTCAAGAATGTCTCTTCCAGTCATGAACCGACTATAGCTACATTGTCATTACCCATATCAAATTTGTGTAGTGCTGTGCAAAATNTGTCTCTTCCAGTCATGAACCGACTATAGCTACATTGTCATTACCCATATCAAATTTGTGTAGTGCTGTGCAAAATAACGTAACTTATATTTTTATTTCTTTTGGAGTTTTATGTTTTGCTAGGTGCATCGGAAACATTTTGTGAATTGTTTGACACAGTGAATTTATGTTTGTCATGTGTGTTACCAAGTCGTTATGAAAAAGAGCTGCATGAACTTAGTGTGTGGTTATAGAACTTAGTCGTGCAGCACCTTGTGTTTTTTTTAAACTCAAAAATTTAATTTGCATTGATTATATCAAAATGCCAAAGTGTTTGGTTACTATGTACAGTGACAAGTACTGTACACGGAAGATTTTGATTGGGTGGAAAAGGACCCACATTGCAGATGAATGCAGCATATAATTTGTGTAATGTTAAAATCAGTATTGCTACAATGGGTTGGCATTAGTCAGTTATGCCAGAGGTACAAAACATGTCTCTTTCATTACAAATCAGAAAAAAAGTTTGCCACTGGATGTTTTTATGAAGAAGAGTAGCAGAACGTCATTTCGACAACAGCAGCAACTTCATCTTTGCCATGTTCAGAGTACAGATGTGTCACGTTCAAGTGCAGGACCTACAGGTATGACTAAATTTCTGCTTAATGACAAAACATCAAAAGCAGAAATTTTATGGTCTGTAGTTAGTGTAATGAATCCTCTGTCATTTCAGGGCTTTTCAGTCAATGCTGAGTGCCTGGTAGAGAATCAGCATGAAGAAAGTTTACTATAATGTATTCACGGTAACTTCAAGATTTTCTGAAGCCCTGCTAAAGATCTACTTTCAGGGAGTCGATTATGTATCCTTCCGCAGTATGTAAACAAAACATTGCCATGTGACACCTGTCAAATGTTTTGTAAACAAAAACAGAGCCTTGTGGGAACTGTCAAATATTTTGCTAACAGTGTCCAAGTGGGAACTACCAAAATTTATTTTTGAAGAGAAACAATGCCATGTAATCTTAACTGTCATATACTTTAATAAAATTCTCCAAATGTCTAAAAAATGCTAATCAATTTAGCAAAATATTGTAATACATACAAAAAGGTAGATTGAAGTATATATCGGAACTGTTAATTATATAATTTAATTAAAGTTTACTTATTGTATTAAGATTTATTTACATATTTGGTGTAAGGAAAAAGTTAAATTTTACATAATAAACTTTTGGAAGTAGCACTCGGGTTAAAGATTTCACTGTGATAAATAGTACCGTATTTTATCGCATATAAGTCGCATATTTTATTTTAAAAAAAATTTATTGAAAACTCGGGGTGCGACTTATAAGTGAGAAAAATTCCTCCAGCCCCGCACTAACGTTTCATTTACTACGAATTCACGGCCCGCGGCTCGATTTCCAAACTCTTCAGCGAACAAAATCACTTTCATTTTGAAACCTGCAGTGTAGGTACATCGCTTTTCCATCAAGAAACTGTCGCACTTCTTCACTGCAACAACATCAAAACAACACTACGTGCGGCGCAAAGACGTGTAAGTCACGGCTAACATTTGGTACTCAAGAACCAACGCTAATGTGCTGCTATCTCTTACGCTCCACAAAAAGCTTTCGAAAATAATCGATTACCAGTTATTGACCAAAAATCGATTCCTTTTCATTCTTTTAAAATATTTTTTTCTGTTAAGGATTGCGAAGGGAATTACGTAACGGAAATATTCAAATGCCTTTCTATATTTTGCAAGTTTATTTAAAACTTACAAAGATAAACTGCGGAAATAACAACGCTAATACTAAAATTACATCTTATCCTAGAATTATCTTATAAGTAGAAAGGATGTGTTACATTAGTTTTATAACCACAATTCAGCATCTCCAATATCCAATATGGCGTGGTTATACTTCTGAAAAAAACGTGCCCAAACGGACAAGATGGAGTGTATGAGTCCGCTGGACAGACACTGAAATTTATTTAATTTCAATTAATAACAGTGAAATCTTTACCCATGAGTGCTACGTAAAAATGTAAATATATAGTTTAGCAATATTAACTTTACAATTACGGCATTAAATTTATACATATTAATATTTAACCTACGAACTATTTCTTTTCAGCTATAACCAACATGTCCTTCAAAATCCGTTGTTAATTTGTACGGACTTTTAACAAATTATTATAATTTATTTAAAAAAATATACTTAAAACTTAAAACAACCACTTTATACAGTGCANCCCTTCAAAATCCGTTGTTAATTTGTACGGACTTTTAACAAATTATTATAATTTATTTAAAAAAATATACTTAAAACAACCACTTTATACAGTGCATCAGTGCTAAAAGCAAGACAAAACCTTTTTCCATATACAATTTTTTTATAACCAATTGAACATGTAACTCCTAGGGTGATTTTTCAAAGGTTCTTTTCAAAAGTATTGAAGATACTGTGAATGGATTATAGTTTTGTGACAAGTGTATTATGACTGTCAGTTCTGGGTGGTGTAGAGAAACTCTTGATAGAAAAAAGTCTGATCCATTCTTGTAGAAATGCTCACTCAAGATATATTGAACATTTAGAACTTAAGAAAAGACAAGAAACAAAAAGCCTTGGAGATAGAGGCACTAGAAACTAAAAAGGCCAAACTACTTGCAGCTGCAGTAAAAATGGCTGCGTTAATTGCAGAGGAAATAGCAATGTAAAAACAGTAAAAGGTGTGTATCTGTACATCAGATAGGAGAGCGTCAGTTTTATTTGTTGCCTTAGTTTGTGGTGTGCATGTCCGATCTAATTAGTGGTAGTAGTGATAGTATATTTCACTTAAAATGGCAATAATGTTCTTGTCAGACTTATGTTTTACAGATTCGTTTAATGGCAATTTTTGTTCTTTATGATGGTATTAATTCATGTATTGTATGTTATTTTTATGAAAATGGAAAAAAAATAGGATCTAAATTCAATAATATGTGCTTGTGTGTATTTATGTATACAAAAAAGACAAAGTCTACGCAAATATAGAGACAATCCATTCTGGAAAAACCCAGGAATTTTAAAATGCCGTAAGAGTGGCCATATGCAATATTAATTTTCATTATTTAATTCATGCGTTTATAGATAAAGGATGGCAAAAAAATCTATTTCTCGGTTACCACCACCACTTATTCTAATTTTAAAATCTGTACGTGAACAATGGACAAGTAAATTTCTGTGTGTGTAACTGAATTCAAAAATTCCGGATACCCATGATGCGAGTGTATGATAACAGTGCGTGAAATTATATTGCACAGTGAATTTTGGTTACAATGAAAATTTGTTGTAGCGATAATATATGTCGCCATCATCGGTTGTCGTTATAGCGTCGTTCCACTCTTTTTAAATGTTAAAAATATTAGTCTATTTTAAATTAAAATTTAAGCATATTTCCATTCTAAATACTTTGGAAAAAGCCTCTTTGTCAAGCAAGATTATCGTTGTAATAGAAAATTAGTAATAATGTTAAATAGTGTTATTAATTAATCCATTTCAACCATGAAAGTTATCATTTTTATAACTAAAATGGAAACACTAGAAAGATTTTTGACTGTGCAATCTGCCCAAAAAGGAAATTAATGAAATGGTTTCATTTCTCAAGACTACAAAATCAGTTACGTCAAGGAGGCAGTAGCAGCAAGGAAGTTAAAAAAAAAAATGATTTGATGTGGGTATAGGTATTTGTGGTGCTGTGTAAAATGTCGCAAAAATTCAAGTTATACAACTACAATTTTTGGCAGAGTAGGTAAAAGCAGGCCTTGGGCAGCAGGGCAGGGTGGTGTTGGAAGAATCTCCTGAATTTACATTTCTGGAAGTTGGAAGTTCTGGATGTTTTTTTGTGACTGCATGGTTCATTATCCTGCAGTAAAATCACTACCATTACATTCCAGTTTAGAATTTTGGAGTGAGGTTTTATAAGTTCTAAGACTATTTGTAACACCCATCATGTTGCAGTATCCAGTACTACAAGAAACACCATTGTTAGGTGTATACACATTACTGTGCTGATTCGCCTGTATCAAGTATCCAATGCTATATCCTCAAGTAAATGTAGGAGGTTAAAGCAATAATTAAATGGAATTATTGAGTGTAGGTGACTCTTTTTAACAGAAATACAGTATGAATGTGTAAACAAACATTTTCAATTATGTGTTTTATACTAAGTGAACCCTGACAGTTAATTGATGCACTCTGTTTTATTATAGTGTACATGTTTTTTTTTACATATTGATTAGTTAGTGAACAGACTATTTCTTCTTGAAACATATTATATATTTAAACATTTTACCATACATTGCAGCCAGTGTTACGTGTGTTCTAATTACTGTAAGAAATGGTAATACAAATTTTATGAATATGTCGAGTTCAACACAACATAATGACTTTTAACTACAACTGTTCAGTTTTGCAAAATATTTGTTCATATTTTTAACAGATGTGCTATCATTTTACGTTGTTCATAGTTACGATTATTGCTGGACGAGTAATACATAACATGACAATAACTCAATCCAGGATGATACAGCAACAACATAACATTACATTTGCTAACACTAACTGTTACAGATTTAATGTCAATGCATCTATGATTCTTCAGTACCTTTGCACCTAACATCCAGTTGCATTATTAGTTACTTGTTTCTTTCTTACCTCAATGTTACAGCTAACATTTCCAGAGGGTTTACTGCAAGTCTAAACTTGGTGTCTTGCATTGTCGAAAGAAAAATACAGGCATGTTGGATCAGCTGTTTGAATGCATCACGTTTTGCGCAGTATGTAGGCGAGAATCCATACGAGTGTAAAGATAATAGACAGTATATGGCGTTTTGTGATTGATGAATAATTAAAACAGCTTAAAGTTTTAATAATAAATCATCTCTCGTGTGGTTTGTCTAATTAAAGTAGGAAAATTAACTAATACGACCAAGTTTTTTATATTAGTCAAATATGAAGATTGAGCAAATAAACAGTTGCATATAAACAACAGCATTTTATAATGTATTATTTACAGCAAATTAAATTTATTATTACTATTGCTTACCTTGAAAGAAGCACTGCAAGAACATTTTGATGTAAAAGAACATACTGACGCGTGATGCATATATGTACTTTTTTTTTCTGCAACTATGTATCATATGCGTGCCTTGTGCCCTAGAAGTGAAACAACCCTGAATGGCAGCTACCCAAGCCAGCATTCCATCTCAATAAATAAGGTGGATGCCTGGAGACTGGAGTGCACCTGAAGGAAGAGAATATTAAATTGCCCCCCACCTTAAACAAAATCCCATGAGAAGGAAAACCAGTAAACGATGCCAGCGAAGTTGCGCCTGAACTCGCACAGCCGATACCACCCGCACAATAAGAAGACCTGCTTCCAGTTGCCCCCGAGAGATGGCAGCGAGTACGGCTCCGCCTACAAGGGAGGAGCCACCCCTGCCAAAGCTGCCCGGAGGCCGAAGGCACCCGAGACCTCCTTAGCGCAGGAGAACATATGGCACTGCACCGCCGCAGAACGGAAGTTGATACCAGCAGCTCGCCTCAGCACAAGTTATGCTAAGGCTCTTTGCTCTTGTCTGCTCTCTTTTGCCTCATGAAGAACACCCAGTGATCACCAGTTACCGTCGTCACACTTCTTCCAGCACACACTGCAGCACTGAAGAGTCGTCGTTCCCCCCATACACTTGACACTTGCTATCAAACACCACACCCCATACTCCCCTCAGGATAACTTCAGCATCAGTTAGGGTTTAGTTGTTATCATGGCCACCTAATTTGTTGCTCTTTGCTCTTCTAAAATGCCCTTCAGGCAAGGCTCTTCAGGCCGACAGGCACCTCCACCTGTCCTTGCTTTTCCTTCTGAGAGTTAATCAGTGCCTTGGTTACAGTAGGAGAGTACCGGTCACCGTGTTCTATTCTAGATAGAATAAAGCACGCAACTAGTCTAACCTCAGTTTGCTCTTTGTGTGAATTGTGCTTAGTTATCCCTGGTAAGAGTCACCGCGCAATTTAAGACTTGTTTGCCAAACTTAGTGTAGGACCGCGGCCTGTCCCCTAAAAAGGACTTTATGTATGTCATCAAAACACAAACCATTAGACGGCCACCCATACTGTGGACCAGGCACATACAGGTAGCTGGTGCACACGTACGGTAGAGCCATGACCACTAGCAAGAGACACTAAGAAGAGGTTAGACCATACTTTCAGTTAGCCCACTTCATCCACCGCGTATAAACTTGCCGGAGGGAGTGCCAGGTCTGGCAAGGAAGGATCTACCTCTTCTGGGATACACTCTGGCTAGGGTTATCGTTGCCTACCACGCCATTGTGGAAGTGAACCGTAGCTCCTCATCCCTGGTAAATGCCATTCACCCGCAGAAGGGGAAGTATGTAGAGCAACTGTAAGGCAGTTGCCTTCCTAACTGGAAGGCAAGCACTGCTTATAACAGTCTGCCCCAGCCTTCAGCTACTTGACCCCTNAACAAGCTCATGCCGCCCACCAACTGTTGAGGCCTCACCTCACAGTTCCCCCCAGTAACTTGTTTGGTCCCCTTGTGAAACTCCCCAGTGCTGCACACCCAGTTGTCACGTACCTCCGCCTGGGCCTAGTACTAGGCGTCGAGCAAGTCGACGTCGGACCAGTACAGCCAACCAGCATCAGCAGGCTGGACGCCCGCCTGCCACAACAGAGCCAACCTCTCACCAAGCTGTCCAGCAGATGCCGTCAGCAGACCGGGTCAAGATACCCGCCGCCGGACCTACGCCAACGAGTACCCAACGCCCGGAAGTGGGAGGAAAGCCAGCGGCACAAACAACCCGCACACGCAAGCCCATCCTAGCTCAGCTAGACTTTGTGCCAAGTCGGCGGCCTACCTGCCCAACTCTGTTTAAAGGCACCATGAAGGCCAAGCGCCAGATTCTGCTCACCCTGCCTCAATAAGGTAACCCCCCCCCCTCCATGTCGAGCCAGTGTGATTGATCTAACACAAAACTAAAAACATTGTATTGAGATGCCAACGTGCTCCTGTCCCTCGACCGTCGCGCGTCAATACTTTCGTGGTTTGCTTTGTTATTTCAGAAAACGTTTTAATTTATACATGCCGAAGGGAACTGTAACCTGTCGGGGATTTTTGTTGGTTTGGAAGTAGATAAATGCCGCATCTACCAATATTTGTCTTGTCTCCAGCTATTATGAATAAATGTATTGCCGAACCAACGAACTTAGGCAATTCCATTGACAAATTATTGGCTTGGCTGAAAACACAAAATAGACTACTTAAGCAACGAGAATGAAATCTTTCCGACTGGTAATCCATCTGCAATTTAGTGACCACTTCACGCAGTAATTTTAATGCGAGTCTTACAGTGTGTATATTTTCATCTACTAAATACATTGTTTTTGTATTAAACATTAAAAAACAGCATTTTATTTAGTACTATAGATTTATACCACTATTTCCCCCTTTCCCTAACCCACAGAATGCTTTTTAACATTATTTATCACATAAATGCCAAAAATTAAATAATTAAATAACCTTAAACAGTAGAGCACCCCTTAACCGGAATTCCCTCGAACGGAACTCCCATTATCCGGAACTAATTTTCCAAAAAACAAGCTGCACCACGATGAAGAGACAGCCGGCCCAAGTGACACAGCTACAGCTATGCTGCATAATGACACAAGTGACAGTGACTAATGGCAATGTGCGACTCATGCCGTTGGTTTTAGTGGTGTGACTGTCAGAATTTAGTGTTCTAACGTGTTAGTGTACATGTACCGTATTTTGGCGTGTATAGACCGCACCAGAAGTTTTTGATGAAAAATTAGGGATAATTAATATTTCAAGTATAGGCCGCACTGAATTTTTGTATTCCTGTAAATATAGTCGGGCCTCGTCGTGCTAGTGCGGCAACAGCAAACTATGGCAACGTCAAGCTAATAAATTTGCAGTTGAATGTTATCGTTGCCGCGCTGCCTGGCCTCGGCCTGCTGAAAAGTGGCAACAGCGCAGTATGCCGCGTAA
This sequence comes from Clitarchus hookeri, assembly GCA_002778355.1. NCBI lineage: Eukaryota > Metazoa > Arthropoda > Insecta > Phasmatodea > Phasmatidae > Clitarchus > Clitarchus hookeri. The sequence goes on along the minus strand of NQII01000317.1, from coordinate 945,841 downwards.
ATAAGACTTTTGTATTTATGTCAAAATGCCTCAACAATGCGTTTAAATTGCGGAACACGTACGCCGTGCAAAGCCTGCCTGCTCGGCCGGCTGTTTCCGAGCAGGTAATGGTATGGTGCATGTGTGCGTGCGGCGTCACACACACACACACGCGCGCGCTCACACACACACACACACAGAGCTACTGCTGGCTGACTCATTCCACCAGAGAGAGTGAGAGACAGCATGATGGAAAAAAGAGGAGGAAGGAGGGAGAAAGAAAAGAAAGGCAGCGAGCAAGCTTACTTAGTGCTGGGCGGCTGCGGTTGCTGCCTAGGGAAGGGGGTGGTGGCGGTGGAAAGGAAGGACGCCAAGCGAGAAAAAAGAAAGGAAGCGTGCAAGCTGGATGGCGGCTGGAGGGGATACAAAGCAGAACAGTCGAGGACAAGCAGGCTAAAGTATGGTGCGACCCATACACGTTTAAACACAAGTGATGAGCTATTCATTTCTTATTATTTTTTTGACTTCCTTAGAAACTAAATTAAAATATTAAAGCGTATTGTTTGTTGACAAATTTCTGAACATGGTTTGGGGGGAAAAAAATTTTTTATGCCAATATCTCGTAAATAAGCCGCACCCCACTTTTTGTCATTTTTTTTGTAAAAATGTACGGCCGATACATGCTGGAATACGGTACTTTATGATCTTGGTCTATAATATGTCAGCCCCGCTCTTGTAAATGTATGTTGTGCCGACGACGTGCCATGCAGTATGGGAAAGACTGTCAACAGAATGGTCTATACTTCTGGAAGTTTTATCATATGCATATCAACACAAACAGTAACATGATATCCAGATCTCGCTTACTCACAGTCACCTATCACCCAAGCAAAGAGATAAGAATCCCACTAGAAGGTTGAGAATGAAGGTCATTAAAGCAGCGCCGGGGTTTTTATGACTCACATTTCATAAACCATACTTAGTGTTTTTTTTAATGGTTTTCTAACTTTAAGGATAAAACTAATAATTTACACTCATCTATTTCTTAAGTTAAAATTATGTTCCACATATACACGAGTTCAGACAAAAAAAGGGGTATTTTTCATACCATCCCACCCTCATTTCTCTCAACCGGAATTTTCCCACAACCGGAATAGCCCTTCCCCCGACGATTTCGGTTGAGGGGTGCTCTACTGTAGTTTGCTTTCAAGCAATTTAGAACAAAAAATTTTATAATTACTATTTTATGTAAATCATTGTAAATACTGCCTGAATAAAATTATTCCACAATGTATGTATGCAAGTACCAAAACATAATACATACCTTCATGTCACTGATTTTTATGAACAACAAACTTGATAGGCAATTAATTGTATGGTAATTGCCATGTGAGTTACTTATACTTTATTAGATGGATAGGTGCATGTAACTACAGTAAAACATCGTTGATCCGGATCTCCGGATGTTCTAAATTTAATGTTCACATAGATAATATGTAATATGAAGTGGATTGACTCACCAGCTATAAATAGCTTTGACTTGACCTTGAATCCCTACCCATCACTTCCCCTCCCTCAATCTCGTCAGTTTTCTTACTGTTTTCAAACGGCACTTGTCATTTTGTTTATTGTGTGTGGTTCAACCGGATATTGTTTTTGTTTTTATCAAAATGTTATGGAGTGTATTGTAGTGTACGTACAAGTTTAAATGGCATCAAAGCGAAAGAAAGTTGTAGTTGCAAAGGATAAAAAGTCAGACGCTATTAATCGAATTGATAAAGGAGAAGCATTGAAAAAAAATAGCTGCTGAATTGGGAGTTGGAACTTCAACAGTGTCTGACTGGAAGAAGCAAAGAAAAGAATTTGAAGATTTTTGTTGTAAAATGATATGTAAAAACAGTTTGGAAGGCAGAGGAACTGCAAAAAATGAAGCATTAGACGACTCACTATTGATGTGGTACAGTGCTCAGTGAGAATGTGGTTTGCCTATATCTGGACCGATCTTGGCCCAAAAAGCTTTGAGCTTAAACAAAAAGTTACTGAATCCTGACCCAGAATTCACTGCTAGCCAGGGGTGACTAGAGCATTTTAAAAACCAACACGGTATTTGCCAACTTACTCTGACCGGAGAGAGCTTGTCTAGTGGTGTTGCTGCTGCTGAAAAATTTAAAAAGGACTTCGAACAATTTGTTTTATCTGAAGAATTTACACTCGATCAAGTTTATAATGCTGACGAAACTAGGCTTTTTTTACCGGATGCTTCCAAGCAAAACATTAGCATCAAAGCTTGAAGATTCGGCTAAAGGCTACAAGAAAAGCAAAGATAGGCTAACTGCTATGGCTTGTAGTAATGCATCAGGGAAACATAAGTTTCCTCTTGTCATTGTAGGGAAATCCAAGAATCCCAGAGCGCTAAAAAATGTGAACCACAATACGTTGCCAGTGGTTTACCGACCACAAAGAAGTGCGTGGATTGACAGTTTTTTGTTTAAGAATTGATTTTTTGTAAACTTTGTTTCTGAAGTTTGAAAATTCCTGAAAGAAAATAGTTTACCAGAAAAAGCTATTTTACTGATCGACAATACTCCGTCTAATCCGGGAGAGCAAGAACTCGTGAGTAGAGGAATTAGAGTGAAATTTCTTCCACCAAACGTAACCCCACTGCTGCAGCCTATGGACCAGGGAGTCCTTGAAAACATCAAAAGAGTTTACCGAAAAGAACTGCTTCGTAAAATAATTGAAGAGGAAGGGGAAAAAAGTGTGATTGATTTGTTGAACTCAATCAATATCAAAGACGTTATTTACATGGTTGCTGACGCTTGGGATTGCATCACAAAAAGCTCTTTGAAAAATCATGTAAAAAACTGTAGCCAGCTATTTGTGCTGCAAACGAAATGGCAAGCAATGATTTGGTGCAAGTGGCTGGCAGACGACCTTCTGCAAATGTTAGGAACAATAAGTGGGTGCTCAGATGTTGATATGGAAGATGTCAGTTAGTGGCTGAAAGACAACAATGACGGTGGCTATGGCACTATGACAGAAGAAGAAATTGTAGCGGCATGCACATCTGCAGCAGACAGTGAGGAAGAAGATGAGGTGGACAAGGAGGGAGCGATCACACCGCAACAGCGGATGACACATGCAGATACTGCGGACCAGCTGACAAACATCATGGCGTACTTGGAGCGTCAGCCCGACACCACTCCAGCTGAACTATTAATGAAAGTGTTTGCGTGACTGTGCTTCATTCAAACGCCACACATGTTTGAAACAGAAGACAGTGGACCAATTCTTTGTTAAGAAATGACGTGAAAAGTTATTTTGATATTTTTTTAATGTCTTTTAAACAATTCTATGTAATTTTGTTACAAAACATAGTTTTTTATTGTAATAAACGGTAAATCTGCTTATTTAAGGATTTGTTTTTCATATTCCCGGATTATTTGGATTTTCGATTTTCCGGATTGCCTTTGGTCCCAGTTAGTCCGGATAAAGAATATTTTACTGTACTTCATTTTGTGACGGTGCTGGAACACCGTAAATCCAGCATTAATATCAGCGCAGAAAATTGTACATCCTAACACGGGGATAAATAGACGAGGGAGCTGATGCTTACCTTGTAGGTGGCCCGTTCAACATAAGTCGTCGTGGACGTTGGTACAGACACGGCTGCGTAGCTTGGCAAACGAGCGCAGACTGTCTGCGTGAGATTGCCCTCACCCTTCCAACGTGTATGGATCGCGTCTAGAAACTGTCCGACGCTACCTTCAACGTCATCATGATTTGAATGTTACTGAACTCGCAACGAAGCTTTCTGGGATGCTCCTCAATACCCTGATCAACGTGTTTCTAGTTTATAAAAGGGGTTTTCTTTCGTCTTAGGGATAGGGCATCTATGGGGAAAAATTTTAAGGTGTTTTTTTTATAATCTGTAATTTTGCAATGTTACAATATTTTGGCTAAGTATGTATTGCTACGGTTTCCATTATTAAATGTAACTTCATGTAATTTTCACAACAAACATTATAGTTGTAATGTCTTTTAAAAGCCTGTTTGGCTATTTGAATTTTTATGATGCTGTATTTTTGATAAGGGGAGTTTATGAGAAAAAAGGAAAAACAAAATAAGCCCGAAGATAAAGGAAAAGAAAACTAACAGTTTGTTGAATAATTTCTCACAATTTTGGGGGTTAATTATCTTGTATTCCAATTCATATCAGGGTATGGTTTAATTGTCTCAATTTTTTGTGACTGCGTTATTTGTTTGTACTCTGCTATTTAAACTATGCTGCTCGAAAGGTTTTTGGTAAGACTCATTTGGCTTAGATGAGTGGAATGGAAGGAAGGGGAGTTTGTCACGGTCATGGAGTGGTGGGGTTTCCTGCAGGTGCTCCTTCCCTGTGACAATTTGTGTAACTTCACCATAATTACGCAAAACACTGTAGTATTACTTTTACTTGGATCATAACTTGCAAACTTTAATATAACTATATTGGACCTGCAAATGTAAAGGTGGTAGGTTTTAATTTTGGTAGTTGTGTCAAAATATGTTACATAACCATACAAAACGTAAGTTGCTAGCATAGAAATCCATAGCCAGGTGTATTTTAAACTATGATATGCAAGCGAATCCTTCCTGAAAGAGTTGCTGTGTCCTAATTCTAACGATTACTGGAATTAAATTTAAGTGGTACACTTAACAAAGATTTTTATTTTATAAAAAGTATACTTTATCTAAGAATACCACTTTACTGTCAGTATGCGTATGCATACTTAAGCATCATCATCTAGCAATTTGTAATTCACTGAAAAAAAAATCCTAGTATGGATACAAAAAACCTGCCATTTAAGACTTCTTTGCTCCTGTGATTATATGCTTGCAATAAAATTACAGTGTGGCAAGCAAAAATAGTATGACAGTGAGTTCCTCTTCAATATTTTAAAATATAGTTATAAGGTACAATCAGGTGACTTAATTAATATGCTGTAAAAAAAAAATGTACTTCTCAAAAATCTTTTAAAACACTTATTTGTGTTTGAAATTATTCTTCTGTGACACACCCTTCAATTACACATTTATGTTTGTACCCTGTGATAAACCCAGCTTAGGTGGAGGCTCAACACCTCTGATTCAATCAAATATGTAGGTTTATTTAAGAATAGTTGTTAGATTGCTACACGGTACATACATCCAAATCCTGAATGGCTAATATTCTCCAGTGATTATGCATGAAAATTTTTAAAATTATGTAATTATTTTGGTGTAATTACAGAAACAATCAAGTTTTTATATATCACATTTTCATAGTAAACTTAGAAACACCAAAAGTAGTTGCTACAAGAATATGCAGCAAATACACTGCCCTGATTAAAAAAATACTGTGAATGTCACAGGCCTTTGTCGCAATACGCACTGTCCTTTAACGTATTGAAATTTGTACAACTTACCTTTGGTGCTTACTAGCTTTATTGTTGGCCTGTAACTACAGTGTTGGTTGTTACACCAGATTATATGCACAGGAAGAATGGTGCTACATATTTAGATTTTTGGTATCTACTGTTTTTTAAAATGATTCATTAAATGGATTAGAGAGGGGAGCTCTATTGAGGGACTATGTATACATACAAATAACAGCAAATACCATAATACCATAATACTACAAGTTAAGACATCTTTTAGTAAACAATTATTTAACATTTAAATTTATTTCAAAGTGTTACATAACTTTTCAGATTTCCCTAGGTTAGTTTTACATTAAAGTTAAGTCTAAACATCTTTATTATACATACATGCATTGTAAATACTCTTTAGCCATTTTTACAAATATATTTTTTTGTTTGAATACTTAAATTTTGTTAGGTAATTTATTATAAAGTGTACTTAATACTTAACTTACACTAGTACACCCATATTTATCTGTTTTTACGGACTCGCTGTGAAAGTTGGTTGCTTGTCTTGTATTGTGCTCATTTATTGGTATATAATGACAGGTTTGAATGAATGTTGTTATTTTTTTTGTCAAAGTTGAACTTGCATTTTTAGTGGCTTGATATTGCTTATTTGATATAGTCTACATGTTGGTGTCAAAAAAGAGAAGGCCATAAAGTATTTTTGTGGTTGTTTTGTAATACTTATCCTTTTGTGATATATTTTGTTCCTTGGCCCAATATTACATTCATACGAGGTGTCTTCAAAAAATACTTTGCAAATTTCGAGGGCTACGTACATTTGATTATCAATTGTTTTTATTGTTATGTTGGTACACATGTCCCCAACATATGTTGACATTATCAGCCATTTTGCATTGTTAGTTTGTTTGTGACGGATATAAAGGTTAGACGTGTTTTGGTATGCTTGGCGATTTTTTGCTATCGCAAACAATGGATCAAATAATCTGTATTAACAACACAGTAATCATGCCTCAGCCATCGTATTCACCGGACGTGGCCCCCTGCGACTTGTTCCTGTTCCCAAAACTGAAGAGACCCATGAAAGGACGGAGGTTTGGCACGATTGAGGAGATAAAGACCTGGGAGACTTCAATGCCATACCAAAATGTTCATATCATAAGTGCTTCGAGGATTGGCAAAAAGCGCTGGTGTGCAAGTGTATTTTATCTGAGGGGGATTACTTTGAAGGGGACAAAATAGATATTGATGAATACATAAATATTTATTGAGACATAGTCACAAGATAACAAGTCACCTTATTTTTGAACATACCTCGTATATTGAAAATGTAGCTGTATTAACTTAATGCATTATACACATTTTCCTTTATGGTTATTGGCACCAATTTGAAATTGTTGAATATGCCAATAACTTTGGAGGGGCTGGGCACATTCAATCTTGAAGATCAGGAATGTTTACCAGTTGGAAAAATTTTTTTAGTGTTGGTTGACAATTTTTAAGCATCATTTAGGGCAAAATAATTCAATTAATATTAATTTCTGTGTTTGATATTTTTTATGTGATCTTTCAAACTGAACTAACCAATGTGGACACAATAATAAAAAGTGTTGTCTGCATTATTAACATTCAGTTTTTCANTAATAAAAAATGTTGTCTGCATTATTAACATTCAGTTTTTCATATGCTGTGTTCTTAATGTGAATGAAGTTGTGTAAATTTAATCTGCAGATGAATGAAAGGAATTGCCAATCCATTTTCTGGAAATTAAATTTGAGATATAGATTTTACATTTTTCAGATGAGGGTGAAGAAAACTTTTTCAAGGAAATCAGCTTTGATGTTGGACAAACCTGATCATGAATATGTTTATATTTCTGTGTTNTTCAATTAATATTAATTTCTGTGTTTGATATTTTTTATGTGATCTTTCAAACTGAACTAACCAATGTGGACACAATCATAAAAAGTGTTGTCTGCATTATTAACATTCAGTTTTGCAGCAATTTCATATGCTGTGTTCTTAATGTGAATGAAGTTGTGTAAATTTAATCTGCAGATGAATGAAAGGAATTGCCAATCCATTTTCTGGAAATTAAATTTGAGATATAGATTTTACATTTTTCAGATGAGGAAGAAAACTTTTTCAAGGAAATCAGCTTTGATGTTGGACAAACCTGATCATGAATATGTTTATATTTCTGTGTTNGGAAGAAAACTTTTTCAAGGAAATCAGCTTTGATGTTGGACAAACCTGATCATGAATATGTTTATATTTCTGTGTTTGCCAATTATTTTGTGATCTGCAATTACGATAAAAATTAATTTATTCTGTCCAAAATACATTTTGAAATATATACCTAGGCTTAAAGTAAATCATTGTTGGGTCAACTTTTTGCCAATGCCTATATTATAAATTTATTTGAAAAACATTTGCTTTTATTTGAGTAAAAGTGTTTGTTTACCTCATTACAAAGAACTTCTATAAAACCCCACTATAGTTTAATGCCCTCAGTTTTATTACTTATTCTCTTTGTTTTCCTTTCATAAATTTAACAAATTCAAGTTAATTTATATAATTATACTTTTAGGTAGAATCAGTGGCGGTGCGTGAGGCCATACTCTCAGGCTCTAGCACTGGCCAAATTTGCATACTTTTTGCAGAATATTTTATTTAATCAAAGTTTTAAATATGAAGTATTATTGACTCACAATTGATACTATTTTCTTTTAACAATACAGTATTACTTGGTTACAGCTCAATTTTGTTGCCAGAGATAATTATTTGTAGGTTTTTAGTGTAACGTGCACCACTTCAGTACTCTACTGCATCTGAGTACTGCTGCTGCTCCAGCCAGTCCCTCACACTGGCCGGGGCTACAAAGGTACACTAGAATCTCGCCCTTACCTGCATCTCCTCCGTGCTCCCTTGGCTTCTGCACAGGGCAGGAAACTCAACAGTGCTCACTTCGCGTGGCCAAAAACGTTCAAACTAAACTCGTCACTAGAAAACTATCCACTTAAATAATTTCAAAATTTTACTGGTAAATCACTGGTATTTTCTAACCATGACACAATTATAATGTTTTCTTTATTATTTTCAAATTAAAAAATGGTAAAACAATGGTCTGTTTTGATTATTTTTCTGGACGTGCACAGGAAAAAAAGTAGCAAGCAAGAGACTGTTTTGTTTTAAGAGATAGATGGGTGAAGTGCATATAAAATAAAAAATAAACACAAAAGTTTATTTATTTGTCCCTCTTAAACCATTTCTCATAATTTCCTTGTTACAGTGTGTACAACTTCAAAAATATTTCAACCGTATACGAAAGCTGCAGCTACCAACTTTCTGCTTTCTGTTGTCATCATTACACTTCTCTAATATTATATATGCATAGAGTTAAAATAATATTGCTATTAGTCAACAGATATTTACTTTGTAGCAAATGTTGTTATTAAAAGCAAGAATCACAAGAAGACGGAGTACCTAAGTATATTTCGTTACAGCAATACATAAGTTACTTTAGATTTCAAATGGCACTTGCTTCACCCAATCATATTCACAGTTTATAGTTAACAAAGTTTGGGTATGTCATAGTTTGCAATAATTGTTGACATTTTACAATCAGCCGTACTATGCATGCACTTATTCCTCCTTAATTCTTGCACATGGATATGTTTTCTAGATTTTAAAGATTTTAACCCATTACTGATTATAACAACAAAGTTATCAGTTTGCATTTGATGAGTGATGAAATAAGTATGCGTACTATGTTTTTACACCTGTCCATGACTGTTCCATTCAGACACTGCGTCCACAATTGTTTATATAACGAACAGGAAAGTTATTTTTGGCCGGCGCTGTACACTGACGTGGCTCAGTATCCAAGGATCTTCTGTGTGCGTAAATGATTCGTAGACCATGCGGCGTGCTACTACTCTAGGTTGTAATGTTTTATATTGTTATCACCGAACATAAAGTCTACAGTGCCTTGTAGACTACAGCATTCATTCAATATTTTTTGTTTGTAACACCTGAAATCGTGAATTTATATGGCATTTCCTGTACAACCCCAACAAATCCAACATGTATTGGTATCGCTACCAAACTTGAGTTCATAAATATCAAAACCCAAACTGTAACTTGTGTTATGGAATGAAACTAATGTCTATAATTAGTGAAGCTCTGTAAGGATTTAATTATTGGTACAGTGCTTGTAGTTTTATATTATTTTCAATGGAAAGTAGCTTTTATATAATGTAAAGCTACAAGGTTTACTTGTAGAAAAATTGTAGTATAGAGTTTATAACCCTAAAAGATAAAGATTTGATTACTGCTGCTACGGATCTTTACTGCTGCTACGGATCTTTAGAAAAGGCCGAAGAGTATTGCCATGGTTACAAAAAAAAACCTTTTTCTATAGCTCTTAGTAATGCTAATTAAAAATAATGCTCGANAGAAAAGGCAGAAGAGTATTGCCATGGTTACAAAAAAAAACCTTTTTCTATAGCTCTTAGTAATGCTAATTAAAAATAATGCTCGAATTCTGGTTTGCATTTAAAATTCACTTATTTCCATTGCATATCAATTAATGAACTTATGTTATCCTGCACACTCATATCTTTGGAAGAAAAAGAGAGTGGCATGTGTTCTGATAATGTTCAGTTCTACTACATCTTCAATGTGTTAACGAGTATTGAATTTTGGTAGCAGAGTATGAAAATTACTCTTATCAGTGTTGACATCTGATGTATACATACTGTTCCAAATACATTCTCCAGCTTCTCATAAACCAGTCGGTTTTTAGAATGGCACTGGGCTTTATCTCTATGACTACACTGACAGTGTGTCTGATCCCAACGAAATAAAGGATGAGCAAAAACGCATGGCAATATATTATGTTTATAATGTTATATGTTTTATTATTATATTACTGGCACTTTTCTTTATAACTTAATAAATAATGTGAGAAATAAAAGTATTATACATTTTCTCTATTTTATAGTGAATTAAGAATGTTTTTCCAAGTAAAAATACCACCATTTTCAGGTCTCTAGTTATAGGTTTTATTTGTCATTTGGTAAACGTAACTGCACAAAAAACTGTGCCTGCTGTGCCACTGAAAATTAATGGTTTTCTTGATGACAAATGTTATTTTGATAACAATAACTGTTATAAGTAGCGACACCCGTTTTTCGTGAGGTATGAAATCGCAACATTTGTGTAAGTTATTTGAAATTGTGAAATGCAAACACTTTGTGAAAACGTGAAATAATNAGGTATGAAATCGCAACATTTGTGTAAGTTATTTGAAATTGTGAAATGCAAACACTTTGTGAAAACGTGAAATAATTGTGTAAATTGGCACGTGAAGCAATAAAAACGTAATTGGTTTGATCTATAGTTTGAGTTTAATCGATTTTTAGTTTGTTTGCATAATCAATCACTTTTTGGAACAACATTCAATAGTACAAATAAAATGTTAAAATAGCTTAAAATGGTGGTTTTTTTTAGGTTACTGGAAAACACGATTTATTAAACAGGATATTGATATGGCGGTATAGGTTATAAAAGTATAATTTTACATTTTTCATAACACTAACATTGCAGTGTGCAAGTTTACGATAAAATACACACAGAATACATGTACCATGAACATACAAACGCCAATAGCACCATAATATTGGTCTGGCGCAACTAAACATTTTACTAACCTCAGCAGAGAAAATCAAAATCCAAAAGGATGAATATGTTATTTCAACCAAACTAGCTTTTATGATGGGAAACATGAATAAATACTATCAAATTATTTGGTGGAATCGTTATTTACGGTTATATAACCTAGAAATTATGTAATAAAGCGGCATAAATAAATTTAACCAGTTTTCATAACTTACAGGATTTCAGTTTTCGCAGTTAAGTTGTTGGACTGATGCAAAATGTGCATTCTATGAAACACTTTTTACATCTTTTAAGGAATTGTTCTTATTATGGTTGCATTATTTTTTCAGTACTTTTCTATTCTGTGTGGGAATCATGGCCTTGCTTTTATTTTATACATTCATATAAACTGTCTATTTTATATGCACACTGTTACGAACTAGCTTTTTAAGCCATTCGTACGTGAAAGTTGCTGGGGGCGTAGCTCAATAATGAATCATGATTATGTAGAGCACAACAGTATATGATGAGGTTTATTAACATTATGATTATACAATTACTATTTATGCTACTATTGATCAGGGACGCTTTAAATTGAATACCAACATGATTATTTATGATATTTACCTCACGCCATTTTATTATAATCTAACTGGAAAGTCAGCACCTTGTTAATGTTGCCAGAGGCTGATTCTACGAGACGGTTAACGACGGCCGGACACACCCATCTTCCGTGGTCTTCTCTCTGCTCAGGTCAACGACAAAAGACGCTGTTCCGGGTGTTACGCCGGCCTATATCTGGCGCGTTGTTTTTGCGGCCCCGTTTACTGGCCAGTAGAGGGGATTTCTGCAACTGTCTTCTTTCTGCTCGGTGGTGTTGCAATCATGCTCGTTTCCTGGTTTAATGTTTGAAGGTGTGATCAGGCAGGCCATTCAGCTAAGGCCTGATCACACCATAACAACACGCATATACTGTATATGTGGACTAATAGTTTTTCTAAACTGAATTGGTGAATTGTAGCTATTAAAATAAAATCTAGTACTTCAATTTAATATTTTGCTGAAGGAATATTAATTATACACTTTATTGTTTGAAATACAATTCTACAAACAGCAAAAAATATACTAAAACTACGTCATTAAAACTGACTAAATTATGGAAATATTTTCCCCAAAAAAAAAAAAAAACCGGTGTGTCTAGTTAGAAGAGGAAAATTCCAAGATCTCTACGATACACAAATTTTGCAAATAACCCAATCCACCCATCTGCAGATACTAGTATTACTGATCAGCCAATTCTGTGCTAGTACAATTAACTTAAAAATAGAATAAATTATTCACCAATAGTTTTAATTTTCATTGAACCTTTATTGGATAAATAACGGAATGCAACAGTAAATAAATTTATATTTCTCCAACTTCACATTGATTCCAATAGAGGCATCTGTTATTAAATGATTCTCTTACAGTAGCTGAAGTGCATAAATTTCTTACTTGGCCAACAACCCCTGGTTTGAACAGAGAAACTATTATTTAAAAATGCGAACAAAACTGCTTAGTATATATATTCAGTGAAACACCTAATATGGGATAATCAGGCTCTAAAGGTACCACACACTATTGTACACAGCAATTAAAGTTTAAATTTTTTTTTCATAAAACACCATTATTTGGTAATGTTGCAAATTCCTGTCTTCATTCCTATGCATTTACTTTATCCAAGTATTATCATCTGTTTTCACATAATAACTATCTGAAAAATTAATAACAATTAAAAATAACTATTTATTGTTAATACCAGTGTGTCACTGAAGAACCACAACCCCCCAATTACAGTAGAACCCCACTGTTAAGACCCCTCACAGTTTCCGGGAATATGGTTGTTAGTGAGGGATGGTCTTAATAGAGGGTTTGGAAATTTTGACATATTTTGACCAACCCCGGCCATTATACGTCAAAATGGGGGTCTCTATTTTAGATATGCACTAATTGGGGTAGTGTTAAATGCAATGTGTAGCAACTTATTATTATTCAACTGATTTCCCTCAAATTTCCAGCTTTTATTTTTACAGAATTTTTTATGGTTACTCAAAATTGGGTTTTTAAAGAGAGATCGTTTTAGTAAATGGGGTTGCAATAGTGAGATTCTACTGTAATTGACTAAAGGGGGTGAGCGCCAGTGTGGATGCATTCCATGTTATAAGTGTGCAAGGAATTGTGTGTGCGGGGCTGTTTGAGTGCTGGTTCTTTGTTGGAAGTGTTTTGCAAGCCCCGCTTAATTTTATATTTTTTGTCAATTTGTATCTATCCATTGTATGTAAATATATACACTGCCATTTGCTTCACTTTTCAATTTACATTTCATTGCTCAGAATATTATAGTCTACTACATTTACCCGGTAAGTGTGAGTAAAGTATGGTGGGAATAGGCTGCTAGGCTACTAATTACATTATAAAAATGAGACAGAAAACACAGGTACTCACAGGGCAGTATTCGTGGATAGACACGCACATTTTCCATGCATATGAATGGTTGCGACATTTCGCTGACTAGGCCAGTTTCTTCAGGTAGTGAGTGGTGGTTAGCGAACAGTTGGCCTAGTGGCCAGGAGGTGAACTAAAGTGAGGTGGGAAATTTGAAATGTGGCAGAGTGGGTTTCTTGTGTTTTTAAGCCAGGTGGCTGTCTGGATCTGGTGATGTATTAGTAGGCCAGTTCCTAGAGTCACAGTTCTGCTTTGTTATTAAAAGGTGGTAGGGCCCTCACCTCTGGTTGTGAGGTGCTGTGTGTGCTGCAACTGGCTTCTCCTGTAAATTTACATCCACCCCAGCTATGGCTTGTTTGGTGTCTGCTGTCTGGCCATTTATTCTCTGTCAGAGTGTTTGTAGTACAGCCATTGAGTAAAATATATTTGTTTCGATGAAAACCCAACTGTAGTAAAGGTGAAATTAAACTTCCTTCAGAAATTAAATCTCCTACTTAAGTGGTGGTTTAACCTGTGGCCTCATATGTATACCAATAATTTTTTTCCCAGCAAAAAACTAGGTGCGGCTTAGAATTGATGGCATCTTAGATTCTAGTAACTATGGACACCACATGCTTGAGAAGTGAGTCTTTACACTGTAAGTTAATTTTTTTTAACTACAGTGAAATCCCATACCTACGAGAGTTTATAAAAGTGTGGGACTTAATTACAAGTACTCGTAATATCAGATTCATCACAAAAAAATTAAGCTTTAATTTTACGGTAAACGTACTGTGATTCGGCCAATGTAAATATGGCGTAAATTACAAATATAGCTATCCATAATTAAAACATGATTTTAATGTTAAAATACATATTACATTTATTCAGCTTTTGTCTGAATTACTGGTCCACTTATCGGCACACCTGCTGCACGTTGCTGCAAGAACCATTCGTACAGCACATCTTCCAATTCTGAATGATCAGCCTTGCATAATGTTTTGTTCTTACCACACACGTTTGACTTCAGCACCACATCTTTAATTTTGTCTTTATTTTTTAATATCGAAAAACTTAAATTGTACTGCCTGCCTATTTCACTTTTACTGCAGCTACTCTTTTCGAATTCCTGAATAATCTCAAATTTCCTTACGTTGACTTGAACTTGCCATTTAAAACCATAATAGGCGTACAATTTCACAAGTAATAAACGTGCTAAAAGTATGCACTAATGCACAAGGCAGAGTGCAACCAGTAAATACACTAATACAGTATGGTTTAGATAAAGCATGTGAAAGCATGGTCGTTCGCTGCCTACAAGTCGGACAAAGCGTGTGGCATTGCAACATCTACTGCACTGCAGCATTGCCATTTCTCATGAAGCGGCTTCTCTACACGTTTTACAAGATTAATTATACTAAATGCACACTTTTCTACATAATTTAAGCAATTTTAATTCACCATAATTCTTGGAAAAGGCAAATACAATTCATTAAAATGCATTCCAATCGCTTGTAAAAACGGAAATACAAAATAAACCCTCACTCGCGGTAACCATATAATTTAACCTTGGTAGTATAGTATTATATAATGGTGTATTAAAAAACTGCTGTAAGTATGGGATTTCACTGTAATCATAGCTGAATACTGTCAAAAAGTGTGCGGAGGATAAATTCATACTAAGTATAGCGTGTTTGCCAAAAAACACTTGTAGTAAAATTATGTTTGTTGCAACTGGTGGTAATTTAGCAACAATGTAATGAACATTGGTCAGATCTGTGAAAGATATTCATAAAGTGCTGTGTATATTTCCGAGAAATATTCTTTATTTCAAGTAATTTCCTTATTCGTAATTTTCATATTATTGTCAATGTGCTATTTTGCATCAATGCCACTATTAGTTCCTGTTGGTAAATATTTTGACTTTTATTTTGATAATGTATAAACGTTCCGTCCATAATTCTATAAAACATTACATAATCAAAAGAAAACAAACATGAAAACCAAACACTGTGCAAATACTGGTCGACAGTAGCACAGGTTTGTACTACGTAGTTCAATATGATCGCAGCTAGGTTACATCACTATTCTGACATACTCATGCAGCATTGGGTCTCTCATTGTTTTTTGCTACACTTTAAAAGTTGGTGAAAGTATACATCCCTAGTAGGTAAAATTGTACTATTTTAAAGACAATGTTAAATTTATCTTTGAAAATGTATTGGACAGATGTTCTAATTCTAGAGAGTGCTCAAAGTCAAAGTGAAAGACATAATTGCCTTCCTAGGCGTGATGTGGCACCCCCTCCCCCTCTTGTCTGGTACCCAGGATGGACTGTCCCTCTTGCACACAAAGTTTTACATGAAGATGCATGTATATGTATTTGCAAGTACCGACTTGTATGTTCATGTTTCTTTTTCATGTTCAAGAAGTAATTAGTAGCTTAACAGCCTTTGTATTGCCATTTTGCCACAAATTAAAAATATGGTTTATTAGCTATAGCAACAAAATTGTAAAAAAATTTCAAATGGCAAAAACAATTAATTTAATTAGTCAAATTAAATATGAAATCCATCATTAAATAAAGTCAAAATATTTGCCATTTGCCTTGATGCAAAATAGCGCACTGGCAATAATATAAAAATTATGAATAAGGAAATTATGTGAATATCTTTCACACATCTGACCAATTTTCTTCAGGATTACATTGTTGCTAAATTACTCCCAGTTGCAGCAGATATTTTAATATCAGCAATGACCATTAAAAAAAAATTAACTTACACTGGAAAGAATTACTATTCAAGCACGTGGTGTACCGTATTTACTCTAATATAAGACGCCATTAATTCTAAGATGCACCTAATTTTATGGGAAAAATTCTGGGAAAAAATTNCGTATTTACTCTAATATAAGACGCCATTAATTCTAAGATGCACCTAATTTTATGGGAAAAATTCTGGGAAAAAATTAATGGTATACATATGAGGCCACAGGTTAAACCAACATTTAAGTAGATTTAATTTCTGAAGAAAGTTAAATTTTGCATTCAATAAAATTGATTTTCGATCCAAACAAATATATTTCACATTTTAAAATGATAGTATTTTTCTTNCAATTTTGCATTCAATAAAATTGATTTTCGATCCAAACAAATATATTTCACATTTTAAAATGATAGTATTTTTCTTTTGGAAGTAAATAATTGCATTGCATGCTTCTCGTAAGTTACCCAAGTTCGATTCTTCGATTTCAAATAGCTTCCCAGATGCTGTATTTCTTTACATTCTGCAAAAAATAATCATATTTGTTTGGAAGAAATAAAATAATGCACACTTTTTCCATTGCTATAAATGAAGAATTGTATTTAACCATATTGTTCAATAAATACAGCAACTCCAGTGCATGCACAATCGTTTGAAATGTTAATCACAGTCATTGTTTTTGTGTTAAAAACTGAATCACAGTGTAAACAACAGCTATTTATTTTGCAGTATCATTGACTGCATTTATTTAATGAAAAATAATTCAATTTTTTAAGCTACACCATTTATGGTTTTTTGTTTAAAGATAATCTGTCAGCTATTTTTGAGAAGCTGTATATCTCAAAACTCTACGATAACGAGATCAATAGCCACGTTGCTTTGCCAGCATGTAGTTCTGTGAGCCGCTAGATAGCTGCACAGTTCTTCCAAAGTGCAGTTGCCACATTTGCCGCTAGATGATGGCTCTGTTATTCCAAGTGCAGTTGCTAGGTTTCTTACAGTACAGTGGTGCTGTTTAATACTAGTTAAGATACAGTACGTCACCCTAGACCTTGTTTTCACAAAGACAGACCAATCCAACTGACTTCAACGGAAATTCCAGTAGTTTTCTGGAGGTTGTTTTTCATGTTGCAGAGCATGACTTAAACATGTTATGTTACAAAATTACAGCAGAAAAACATATTTCACGTTTTGCATACTATTCCACCTGCAGAACAAGTAACGTCTGTNATGTTACAAAATTACAGCAG
The DNA here is from genome assembly GCA_002778355.1 of Clitarchus hookeri. Classification (NCBI taxonomy): domain Eukaryota; kingdom Metazoa; phylum Arthropoda; class Insecta; order Phasmatodea; family Phasmatidae; genus Clitarchus; species Clitarchus hookeri. The sequence continues at coordinate 928,318 of NQII01000317.1, read as the reverse complement.
AAAAACATATTTCACGTTTTGCATACTATTCCACCTGCAGAACAAGTAACGTCTGTGACCAATTTCACTTACACTTTACTTGAAGAATCATTTTCTTCCAATCCTTCACAGAATTTTCTTAAAATTTATCTACCTTATTTTAAAAATTAGAAAATTGATATTTTTATTTATTTAGATATATACTATTAATGGCATGGCCGTAGCAACTAAAAATAATAATTAAAACAAATANATGTTACAAAATTACAGCAGAAAAACATATTTCACGTTTTGCATACTATTCCACCTGCAGAACAAGTAACGTCTGTAACCAATTTCACTTACACTTTACTTGAAGAATCATTTTCTTCCAATCCTTCACAGAATTTTTTTAAAACTTATCTACCTTATTTTAAAAATTAGAAAATGGATATTTTTATTTATTTAGATATATACTATTAATGGCATGGCCGTAGCAACTAAAAATAATAATTAAAACAAATAGTACAGTTGCACTAAAAATTTCTCCGGGCCAAAAAATGGTTGGTTCTTATTTCTAAGCTGCATCCTTGTTTTTAAAAAATATTTTCAGAAAAAATGTGTCTCTTGGAATAGAGTAAATACAAAATGTGCACCGTAAATTTATTTACAACTGGTTATTCAGTATAACAACAATGACTTGGCAAAGTCTTTGCACAGTAGCACAATCTTGCAGCTAATATGGAGATCTTTAAGTATAACAAACAATTAAGAAATCCAGCAATGCACTACAACATCTGAACTCTAAATTTGTTAGTGAAGAGCACAATAGTTGCACACTATGCTTGGACATACAGCTACACAGTACAGTAAACTTCGCTACAGTAAGACTACTAGCATGGTGGCTTTAAGGCAGAGGAGCAGGTGAAAAGGGAGAAAACACAAATATCCTGNTAACAAACAATTAAGAAATCCAGCAATGCACTACAACATCTGAACTCTAAATTTGTTAGTGAAGAGCACAATAGTTCCACACTATGCTTGGACATACAGCTACACAGTACAGTAAACTTTGCTACAGTAAGACTACTAGCATGGTGGCTTTAAGGCAGAGGAGCAGGTGAAAAGGGAGAAAACACAAATATCCTGNCGCTACAGTAAGACTACTAGCATGGTGGCTTTAAGGCAGAGGAGCAGGTGAAAAGGGAGAAAACACAAATATCCTGTGTTGCATTATAACCAATGTTCTAAAGCTTGAAACTGACATATATGTAAAGCAAGAAAAACAATCCTTTCTCAGCTGGAAATTATCTTAGTTTAAGAATAATCACAGCAGAGAGAACTCAGTTTCTGAACCTAGGAATCTAGTCAGAGGATACCTTACCTTCAGCACATAAATAAATGCAAACAGTCATGTAAAATTTTTTTATAAAGACATATAATAGTTACTGAACATGTAAAAATATAATTATGTATATTTGCAAGTTTACAACAAATATTTTTGTGCTAGTAGCAAGAATACTTGAATTGCCAACGGTTATGTGTCTGGCACTCGCTCTCTTGTCATTTGCCATGCTGTCTGCTTAGGTCTTGGCATGATGGTTACCAGAGTTGGATGTCTTGAAGATGTCTACCATGCAAGGAGGCGTGTCTGGTACTGGCGGCAGTAGAGTGACAGCAGGACCATGCCTGATGATTAGTTTAGGCTGGACACGACACAGCAGCACGTCTCCTGCTACTGCAAAGGGTTGGAGGTGGCTGGAGACAGTGATGCCACCACTGACATAGCTGTAACACATACACACAGGGTGACCAGAGACCTCGAGGTGGAAAGGAGGATATGCATGGTGGAAAAAGTAGGACAACAAGGACAAAAAAAAGAAGAGGACGAGACATTTTAATGTCTGAATTATTATATATGGAGATAAGTATTTACAACAAGAAATATTCTGCAAGTTTTAGCAGTTCGGAATGGCATTCCAAGACAGTGCTGTTGGAAAAACCTCGCCCATATTTCACTAGATGNCTGCAAGTTTTAGCAGTTCGGAATGGCATTCCAAGACAGTGCTGTTGGAAAAACCTCGCCCATATTTCACTAGATGGTGATTTGGCAGTGTGAAATGCTCCTTCAGCAGCATGAACATCTTGGGCAGGTTTTGACCTCGGCTGAAGAAAGATGGTATCTAGTGTGCGTGTGCTACTACAGATCTGAATATTTCTTTTGTTTTTCGGATGCAATATGACACTCCAGATCTTGAAAATAAAATATATCATTTTACATTTTAACAAATTATAGTAAATGTAAATTTTACTTTCCTAATTTGTCAAAATTTTTTAACATATGTATGAAATGTGCTCATAACCATTTAAGCAATGTCAAGACCAGTCTTGCAAAAAAAAAAAAAACAACTCTTTATTGTTTAACTAGTATAATGGAAACGAGTTTGTTGAACCAAACAACAAATACAGAAATTAATTACAAAACTCGTGAAAATTATGCACAAGCATGCTTGTATACATTACATATGAATTAATTAACAATAGCCCTACCTTTGTTTGCAACAAATATATAAGTTCCAGGTGGACAAAATATAAAAAAATTCGGCTTCGAGTTAACTAGTTTTCCCCTGGTTTGGCTGAAGAG
>NQII01000317.1:846435-925695 GCA_002778355.1 Clitarchus hookeri | reverse complement strand
TCGAGTGTCTCATTAAATTTGCATTTTCTTTTTCCCCAGATTTGAACAAATAAAGCACTTGTAAATTTAAACCGTTACGACCATGAACATCTTATGTTTACGTACAACCACTGCCAATTGCATCACAAGAAAACCATAGCATCATGGATCACACACAGATCATGGCATAAACCATCCATTCACAAAAGCATTTATATTGTGTAACTTTTGTGTAGGAGCAGACGTAGGATGCAACATCTGTTGAGCAATGGTTGAACTTCGTGCTCTGTACTGTTACAAGCGGCAATGACTCGCTGTACTGAAATGTCAAAAAAAGAGGACTATACGTTTTTATGAAAAATCCCCCCCAACATTGTTGTAAATAGGACATGTCTGGGGAAAAAGTGGACATCTGGCCACCCTACATGCACAAACAGAGTATCTGCACTGTTGAGGGTGGTCTCTTGCAGCATAGTAACAGCCACAGCAATTTGCAAATGGTAATTAATGTGACCTGTAATGCTAGGAGAAAATACTGCTTATATTCTAAGCATTTACACAAGAATTCTGGTAAGAAATCTTTACAAGCAGATGCTCTAGGCTGATTTGGAAATGTATGCCCAACTGGCTGTAATACAAAGAAAACATTTTATTAAAATACATGCACTTTNCTCTAGGCTGATTTGGAAATGTATGCCCAACTGGCTGTAATACAAAGAAAACATTTTATTAAAATACATGCACTTTCTAGCCAGCCTATAGAAAATGCAAATGAGTAAAGTGATAGCTGTTGAACCACCTAGTCATCTCCAACTAATACCATGCAATGGTATGAGGAACTGCAAACTCAAACAGCTAAGTAAAATTCTCTGAAGTGGCACTTAGGAAAAGTTTCTTTCTGCACATGGGCATAGAAGCCAAGGTTGTGCAGACCCCCACAGTAATTATGATGCCTATGGGCACCCAAATCATATTTATGCTGGAGTTCTTTGTTTAATGCAACTTTCGTATCATCTGAAAATAGCAGTTTATTTCATTTTATATTATTAATTCTACTTCAGTATGGAACATACGAGGGTTATTCGGAAAGTAAGGTCCAATTTCTTATATAACATAAACCATCACAGATTTTTTCAAAAAACATTTTTTATTTAATTCCTTATATGTTTTTCTATTTTCTACATAGTTTCCATNACCATCACAGATTTTTTCAAAAAACATTTTTTATTTAATTCCTTATATGTTTTTCTATTTTCTACATAGTTTCCATATTTGTTTAAACATTTGTCATAACGTTCTACAAGCTTATGTATGCCTAAGTCATAGACGTCTGCTGCCTCTTTCACCTCGTCATCTGTGGCGAAGCGCTTGCCTACCTAAAGGCATTTACCTTTAGGTAGCGGAACAAGTGAAAATCGCTCTGCGCCAAGTCTGGACTGTATGGTGGGTGGTCGATCTGTTCCCATCCAAAAGATCTGATCAGATTTTGGGTATGAATGGCAGAATGGGGTCTGGCATTGTCATGCAGCAACAAAACTCCAGACGTCAGAAGGCCACGTCGCTTATTTCGTATTGCACGTTGAAGTTTAGTCAGGGTAACGCAGTAAGCGGCTGCATTGATTGTTGTCCCTTGCTGCATAAACTCGACTAACACGACTCCGTGTCTATCCCAAAACACGGGTGCCATAACCTTGCATGTTGAGAGTGTCCACTTGGCCTTGACTGGTGATGTCAGGTGACACCATTCCATTGACTGACGTTTAGACTGGGGTCATGTGAGAAACCTACGTCTCGTCCACTGTGACAATCTTATCTAAAAATCGATCACCTTTATGATATTGGTTCAAAACATCAAGAGCACAAGCCATTCTTTTCATTTGGTGTTCCTCAGTAAGCAGCCTGGGAACCCAACGTGCACACAATTTGTGAAATTGCAAATTTTCAGAGACAATTTTGTGCAAAGTTGTTCTACCCACATTCGGAAATTCCAATGAAAGTTGAAATTGTGAATTGCCGGTCTTCACGCATCTTTTCGTCCACGGCTTTGACCAAATCTTCTGTGATCACTGATGGTCGGCCTGATCGCAGTTCATCATGGATATTTTTCCGTCCGTCCTTGAAAGCTCTCACCCACTTTACTGTCACTCATTGCATTGGGGCCATACACTTGACTTATCTGTCAATGAACTTCTGCTGCTGAATTGCTCCTTGCTGTCAAAAACCGAATCACTGACCGTATTTCACAGTCGGCGGGCTGATCAATTATTTTTAACATTTTGAACTGACACTGTAAACAGCACACCGCAACAATGTCAATGCAAATTACATCGTTTGACGAGCAAGGCATGCCGGGAGTCAGTGCACATGCGCGTTACAATGTTTGCACAACATTCGATTAGCTACGGCGATTCGGACCTTACTTTCTGAATAACCCTCGTATTTTAGGAGATGCCTTCTGGGTGATTCGACTGTCATAAGACTACGCAGGCTACATTTTCCTAAAGGCTGTTCACGATAAAGTGAACACTTTTGAAATCAACCTTAGAAAAAAATTGCTGCTCCTACCTGCATATATTTTAATGAGTGCACTGAGTGACATGCACCCAGTAAAGTTGGTAACTATGGAAGGGAAAGTAGTTCCATATCTTAATGTTGAATAAAAAGTATTAGGTAACCATTTGTTATAAATTATGTCTTTCGCTTTCTATTTTTTTTATGCGTCAAAGTCTAAAAAAATTATCATATTTGTAAAATATTTACTTTTCTAATAATTTCACAATTTCACTTGACTGATGCATGAATAAAGTGATGAGGCCCATGGCAATGTTGATCTTACATAAGACAGAAAATACACAATGTGCATACAAGTAGATCTTAAGCAGGGCTTTCAAAAGTGCTCAGTTTACTGTGAACAGCCTATAACTGCCAAAATAATGAGAACAATAAGTGGTAGCCAAGTGATGCGTGAAGAATTAGGTAAAGTACCAGTGCATACCTTAAATTTGATATTGTAAAAATTATGTATTTAATATTAAATTATTTTTTTTTGGTGTTCAGTGAAAAAAGTGATTCATTAATTGAAGTCCTGAACTAGCCCAATTTAATTGATTTTCAAAATGATTTCAAAACAAATTTGTAAAATGTATTACAGTCATAATGGAGTGCTTTTAATACTTATAATGTATGATCAGTGACAATAAATTGTTAATTATTCCATATATATTACTGTAGGTAAAATAATAATATCAGCAGTGTAACACAAATAATCTTGGGAATCAATAAAACTATTCAGATTCCTAACAAAATTAAAAAATAATAATTTGAAATAAAATTAATGTGGACCCGATTGGAAAAATATGCTTTCTACACCTTTGTTTCTGCATTTCTGCATCAGCACTTTAAGAATTACACTTCACGCTCCAGTGGACAGCAGGGTTGCCAAGTTAACCCAGGTTTTGTTTTATTGTGTTATATACAAAGTACGATCATAATTTTTTAAATATATATTTTACAAAAAGTGCAAAAAAAAACAAATCTCGGATAACCTGCATAAATAAGTAAAATTTCATTATGTACCCAAAAAAGAAACAAGGCCATTACTAATTTTTACATATTTACGTATTGTACACATATTTTTTAATCCACTAAATTGGTTAAGTGCAGGGGAAAATTTCTCACTTCCAAAAATAATGCTGGCAAAAGTGATATGCAGTATTACATATTTCAGAGTGTATACCTCAGAATTTAAAACTAAAATGCTTGTGTGTACTTAAATTTCATGTGCAAATAAATAAAAATAAATACCAAGCAGCTTTTATAGCCTGATTTATACACCTATTAAATAAGGCAGTTATTATTTAATGTACCTGGTATGAACATAACTCCTAATGACTTGATACACTTACTCTCCTGAATCCTTCCAACTTCAACCATTAATTGTTCAAATGTTCATAAGCAGTGTAGTTATCTCAGTTATCAACACTGTAACAAGAAGTTGCGTGAACTGGCCACCACAGTGGTCGACAGCACTGGTGTGGGGCTCTGTAATGTCAAGATAGAGAGCACACAACTGCTCGTGTGTCATGTTGGCTGCACACAGTTCCGGGATGGCAACCAGGTGCTCCAGTACTCTGATAGGGAGGCTGCAGTTGGAGATGCACAGGTTGTGCGACTCTTCTTTCAGGATGGTCTGGTGAAAGTCCTGTAGCACCCGGTGATGAGTGCCGGGAGCTGCCAGCACTCCCAGCCACCCCAGGTGCTCACACGAACAGTTGAAGGTGTTGTTGTCCACGTACACTTCACCTCTCATTGTGATGTACGCCAGTAAGTTGACATGAAGGGCCCCAGGGTCTGCCATTGCGACAGTGTTCTCTCGGAATACGTACATCACATTCTGCTGAGCATCATCGTCCTCGTACCACAAGAATGGACCAACTGATTCTAAAGCTTTAACTTGAAGATATCGAAAGTTGTTTCTAAATAAAACAGTTTCTCTTGCTTGGACATCAAATGCTTGAAACATTACCAGTTCTAAACCTGAGTTAAAGGCAAATGTGAATTTGTCAGCTATTACAGTGATTCCATGTACTGATATTTCACCAATGTAGCTGTTGTTTATAGTAACCTACAATAAAAATAAAAGTTAAAATTAGTACATTTGGGCCACACACAGGAAACACAAGACATAGACAAGCAGCTATTATATTTTATACAGAAAATATACAGTTCCCTGCCATGGGAGCAGCCAGGATAGGGCAGGAAAAGATAATTTTTCACCTTTCTTTATGCCACCCAGAATATCTAATTACAAAAATCATATTTCTGAAACTTACCAGGTTTTGTATACTGTGGAGTTCACAAATACTGTAAATGTATGTGTTACTGCTGTGAAAATGATGAAACACATTAATCAAATAAATCAGTTTATATTAATAAGTTTTCTCTGAAGATTAATTTTTGTCCCTTAATAACTCAAATCCTGGCTATGCCCATGTTATCTCAACCATGTGAGTTTAATGTACATTCTGAAACTGACACCATCCTACATCTGTATCTTTCTTAGTACATAACTGCATACATTTTCTAACAAATGTTTTAGAAAGGGCAATTTTCACTTGAGTAAGCTGCACATTTCATTGGCATACAAGCCTTAAGGCTGTTTAAGTAGGAAAAAATTTGTGTTAAATTTAGTATGTAAGTTAGACTGTGTGACGAGCACCTATTACTAGATAGGAGCAAGATCTTACAAAATATAAAAAATTATACTTATTGGCATTTAATTGTTTTGAAATTATTATATACTGATGTACACCAGTGTATCACTGGTGGAGCTATCTATGAATTTCTGAAAACACAAAATGGCATTGCTTAGAATACGACAAATTTTCAGTGTCATAGGAGTAGTCATTCCCAAAAAATTAAATATTTTTTGTTTTGACATTTTTGGGCCCAAAATAAACAGCTTCTAGTACTAGTTTTAAAGTGTGTAAATATTTGGTTTATTACTCTTCAAACTGTCATTCTGTTGTATTGCACGCAGCAAGTAACACGTGCACGCGACGGCCAAGATACGACGCGGTGCGTATTTTCCCGGCTACAGACAGACGTAGACTGCGGAAAGGCAGCTAGTGAGCTGGCGCTCCTCTCGTCACCTCTCTCAACTACGTGGTCAAGTACAGTTGTGCCGGGGCCGCAGACGACTGCCAAGGTTAGGCTCAGCCCACTCTCCATCGCATCTTTGCACGTTTTTGTAAATCCACTATGTGCTGGCTGAATGAGCATCTCACTAAGAGCGGTATTTTCAGTTATGGTTTTTATATTTACGTGTACTGATATTTTTCTGCTCTAAATATTCTACGTACTTGTTTTGAATACATAGGATAATAACAGTTAATTTCAGAAAAATAATTAAAATACGTATACATTTGGGTAACTTTGGTGAATGAACAACAGTTTTGACATCTCGTGGAGGACTTTGTTGACTTTGAATGTTAGATGAATTTTATGTAACCAGATTTTATGGGCAGTTTTTTCACAATGGCAGCAGTGAATAAAGTATCTGCCATTAATAATGATTAATTTTAAAATATCACTCTAATTTTTTTAAGCTGTTTTATAATATTATTTTAATTAATTTAAATCACAAAATTAGAAAAGAATATATATTTAAGTGTAAAGGTCAGCAATAACATGAACAAAACAGCGTTTAGGTATTAAAAACGTCTACCACTCGTATTTTTTTCATTACCCTTGTAATTGTTTTCCGGTATCATGTCGAATTTTCCAAGAAAAATAGTAACACATATTGTAATAATACTTGATAAAGAACAAACAGATTGGTTTTATTATTGTCATCCACTGGTAAAATACACTACATATAATAAGTATATATTAATTATTTCCTTATTCAAACACTATATTTGGCAAGTTACTGATTGCTCTCAAGGCGTTGTTCAGAGAGATTCATACAAAACTGCTTGTGGGTTGATTTGGAATGTATACAAAACTGATAATTAATTCTTTTGCAGGGGTGATACAGGACTGAATGGAATTCGTCAACCATGTTCTACAAATGAGGCTACCAATGTATCAAAATAATTTGAAGTGGAAATTTTAATTATTTTGTCACATTATCACTATACAATATAATCATATGCATCAATACAGTTTTAAACTACACAAAATTAATTATTAGAATAATGTTTTATAGTCTAGTAAATAGTAGTTTTAATTTAGTGGCATTACAAACAAAATTATTTAATTTTCCAGATTTCAAAAGAAGTATTAACTGCATTTATGAGAGCCAACAAAAAAATTTTGTTCCGGAAAAAATAAAATGTTAAGTATTAAAAAAAAAAAACAATTACATCTTCCAAAAACAGGTGAGAACAGTTCTGACATCTGCAAGTAGGGCGAACTAGCAATTCCCTTAATACAATCACATACTGACATTGACAAATATCTCGGAGCCTATTCTAATAAGGCTCTCTTGTCTTTCTAGCCTGTTGTAAAACCCTACCAAACACACAGATGTGATGTAATAAGATGTTCCGTGAGTCAAAGTGCATTTCAGGGCTAGACAATTATCCGCGCTTCCTTTTCTTTCAAATTTTTGGGAGTGTAAGAGAGCGGCAAAGTAAAGAGTGGTAGGGGAGGGGGTGAAGGCAGCTGGCCCAATGCGAAATTGACAACAGCTGATAGCTGGACAATGTTGCAGGCAGTCTGCAAGGTTGCAGCGTCTCAACCTCCAACCGCGTGCCCCCAGTCAAGCTTCTCTTGTCTCTGCCGCGCTCTCACCCTGACGCGACATGTGCCACCAAACTTTTCAGTAGACTGGAGTCGATCGAGACATGTCCACACCACAAAATAATGCAAGGGTTTCCAACTAATGGTATTAAAAATTACTAATGATTATAAATAAGATTTTACCCAGTCTTCCTCAAAAATTTCCCAAAACCTCAATGGCCAATAAAAAAAACTGAAGCCATACCCACCTTAATGCTGTTAACTTCAACAATTCGTCCCCGCCAAAATTATTTCATCCGTATATTAAGTTAATGAATTAATACAGAATAGTGTTTTATCGTTTTCTGCGGCAGCGACAAATTTCTCTAGTAGATTCTGTTCCTGTTTACTTTCGCAACAAGCAATTACGTTCCTGTAAATATGACAATTTTCTTGCAGCTGTCTCAAAAGTACTTCTCCTAAAATCGCTCAGGTGGTGAAGACTTTAATCTCTCTGCACAAGTGAATAATTGCAACCATTTATGACCAACACATTGATATCGCTTTATCTTTAACTTTTTTCCCATGTAACTTGTTTTGATTGCAGACTAGTTATTATTCTGTCATACGACACTGTGTATGACTAAAACCTATATGCATGTTACCATTACCAGATGAAATGACGAAATCGCTTGTTTTCAGTTGATAGAGCCGAGAAAATTTTCCGGGTTCAATGGCTTGTATGCTTGATTCCACTGTACTGCACAATCTCAAGTGTCAACTATTTGTTACTGGCTCATAGACCTCCTGGCAGTGTCTAATAAGCTGTAATTATATTGGAAGAATAGTGCAGATGTCTTTAAAGTCTTGTTGATTGTAAAATGGATTTACCAAGTTTTCCAAAACCTACCAATAGGGAAAGCACATTACCGTAAACAGGATAGTTAAGTGCTATAGAGTTATGGTTTCTCTGCATATGCATCTCTTTCCAAGCATTTTTTTCGTGTAGATCATGTTTCTGTACCTACAATTATAGGTGTGCGCAAGCAGTGTGCCGAGTGTACAGAGGCACACCTTAATAATGGGACAGTTGTTCCTGTCCTGGATTGAAATCTCTTTGTAAAATATGGTCTGGGTGCCAGGACAATCTTGACATGCACGAGGTAACTATCTATGTACTTGTAATGTATAGTTATAACTAGGGATATAACGATTCAAATTTTCCTCGATTCTCGATCTCAATACTGATATCACTATCGATTCTCAATTCCAAAAATTGTGATTCCTTTAGTCACAGACAATAACTTTATACAACTAAATAATGTATAGTAGGGTGTGAAATTTAATTATTTAAACTAGACCTACATCAGTAGTAGGTCTATTACTAACATAAATAATATAACACGAACAGTGGGAGCATATTCATATTAAATTCCAAAAAGTTCAAAAGAGGCATCTGACGTCATATTGAAAACATGCACACATACATATATATATATATATATATAAAAATATTTCGTCCACACTGTTTATTCGAAAATATTTCCAAACCTCACTACTTGCCATGATAAATGTTCACCAACACATGAAATTATTAAAAAGTTTGCAAGAACGGCACAGTGAAAACACATTATGTTTTACAACAAATAGAATCTTTTTGTCACATGCAACTGATAGACACAATAACTGTAGATTGATAATACCATAACAAGGCAATAGGCTGGTGTTTACCATAAACAAAGATAGCTTGGCGGAATTGGAGATTTTGGGCGAGGAAAATTTCGGGCAGGGCTGAAAATAAATTTTCCCATGAGAAAAAGACGAGATTGGGAATATACCATTAGTAAATAAAGAAAATCTCCATTATTGCCTTTATATATTAAGGCATTTGGCAGACACTTTATTTGGCATTTTGTTTGTAAGACAGTTAACTTACACTGCTCATTTTTTAAAACAATCGCATGGAAATGTTTTTCTAGTTATAATCAAACGTGTTTTGTTTTTGAAAGGCATGATTTATTTGCTTGAGTACTATCAGCGCTGCCATGGAATTAAACCAACGGCGCTAGTAGGCTAGCAAACAACCATGGCAGACACCAGACGGTCGTTCCAAAGCCGTAAGATGCCGAGAAACTTAGTTTCCTTTTACGATAACGCTATTTTTGAAATTTTTTTCCCAGAAATATTACAACGGTACAAATATAACTTCTTTTCGTCCCCCTCCAAGTCATAACGTAAACAGTGAAGTATGTGCACGTAATTTACGATGTTGTGAACAAAGAAACGTCATATGAAAGCCATAAGGCACAAAAAGTGCAAAAATGAACGTTCCATGAGTGGAATAAAAAGTTAGTTTCTGTCACATGCAAATAATAGAGTGCTTCGTTCTTTATATAAGTCCTTTGCCTTGGTAACGTTAAAATCATCCGCTATGTGGTAGGTTTTTAAACATTCTTTTTTTATTTGAGTGAGAAAAGTATAGTTCATGCAAAAAGTGAGGCCGTGTTCGAATTCTTACTAAATGGTCACGTTATCTGAATTAGTCGACAAAATGATGACATACTTGGTATTTTATTTAGTTTTTACTTTTTAGTATACAACCAAACTTGCTAAAATACAAAACTACCGAATCACAACCAAACTGAAGCTACTAAATACTAATATACTTAATGGTGAATTTGGACACGGCAAGTACAGTTTTATTTTCAGATTATATCCGCATCTCATATTTTTACGCACAAAATAATTTTCCAAGAGTGATTCAATTACTGGCATAAATCAAGTAATTGGTTTTTAGCTTTGATTCTTGGTCTTCCGATTCTCGATTATATGATTCTTCAAGTATCGCGGGTGTTGAGGAATCGTTGAATCGAGTTTGGCATCCATAATTATAACTACTGAATTTTAGAGGGTGCGGTTTTGGAAATTTAAATTTGGTGTTGGTAGATTTTTTTAAATATTTTACTTCAATCATTTTTTCAATAAAAGCAAATTAAATTTAAGTAAAATAATTGACCAATAACTTTAGTTATTTTATTAATGGTTTCATTTCTATTTGCAAATTAAAAAGAAAATGGGTTTTCACAGTTAACTTTTTCTAAATATTAAAAAAAAATTTTGCAAAATGAGGCTTTTATATAATATTCTATGTTGGCAAAACTTCTTCATAACTATCACGGTTTTAAAATATAAAATAAAAAATTTCCTGAGGGAGAAAGCCTCGAAACCCCACTTTATAGATGGCCATTGGTGATTATCTTAGTGTACACCCTAATGATGAAAGCTGTGCATGTCTATGCCTACAATACAGATACATGTCCGTGTAATAATATAATGTGTATGTATTACGAACTTAGTAACACAAACTCATTAATTTATGAAAGGAAAATTCAGAGAGTGTATTACATTAAAATAAAATTGTCAGGCGCTTACAAAATAAACTATCACATAACTCGTGTGCAAGTTTACCAGTCCGCTAGGACCTCTTCAACTTGCTAGCAAGCTCATTGCTTGTACCTCCTTCTGCAGTTTGTCTGAATATTTTAAAACAACATTTAATACTCTAGGCCCCAAAAAGCTATATAATTACACTGGAGAGCCCAAAAAACTGGTATGGGTGTGCGTATGCAAACAACAGAGGTATGGAACCAATCAGAGTAACGTGATGCGGTCGTAAGCGCCCATATAAGACAAGCGTCTGGCAAATTTGCTAGGTCGGTTACTGCTGCTACAATGGCAGGTTATCAAGATTTAAGTGAGTTTGAACGTGGTGTTATAGTCGGCGCACGAGAGATGGGACATAGCATATCTGAGGTAACAATAAAATTTGGATTTTCGCATACAACCATTTTTCAAGTGTACTGTGAATATCAGGAATCTGGTAAAACATCAAATCTTCGACATCGCTGCGGCTGGAAAAAGATTGTGAATGAACGGGACAAAAGACGACTGACGAGAATCATTAAACGTGACAGACGTGCAACCCTTTCTCAAATTGACGCAGATTTCAATGCTGGGGCATTAACAAGTGCCAGCGTGCAAACTATTCAACGGACCATCATTGATATGGGCTTTCGGAGTTGAAGGCCCACTCGTGCACCATTGTTAACTACACGACACAAAGCTTTATGCCTCGCCTGGGCCCACCAACACCGCCATTGGACTGTTGATGACTGGAAACACGTTGCCTGGTCTGACGAGTCTCGTTTCAAGTTTTATTGGGCGGATGGACGTGTACGATGGAGACATCCTCATGAATCCATGGACCCTACATGTCAACAGGGGACTGTTCAAGCTGGTGGAGGCTCTGTCATGGTATGGGGTGTGCAATTGGCGTGAAATGGGACCCCTGATATGTCTAGATACGACTCTGACAGGTGACAGATACGTAGGCATCCTGTCCGATCACCTGCACTCATTCATGTCCATTATGCATTCCGACGGACGTGGACAATTCTAGCAGGACAATGCGACACCCCACACGTCGAGAGTTGCTACCAAGTGACTCCAGGAACACTCTTCTGACTTTAGACACTTCCATTGGCCACCTAAATCACCAGACATGAACATTATTGATCATATCTGGGATGCCTTGCAACGTACTGTTCAGAAGAGATCTCCACCGCTTCGCACTCTTATAGATTTGTGGACTGCCCTGCAGGGTTCATGGTGTGAATTGCCTCCTGCATACATTCAGACATTAGTCGAGTCCACGCCATGTCGTCTTGCAGCACTTCTGCGTGCTCGTGGGGGCCCTACATGATATTAGGCAGGTGTACCAGTTTTTTTTTGGCTCTTCAGTGTAAGTGAAATACTAGGCAAAGTCAGTCGATCAGCTGCTACCGACTTGGAGAACAGTTGCATTAACTGAGAACCAGCAACTATATGAGTAATGAAAATCATATTTCTGGGGAAGTCGCAAATAAATCAGCGAAAGTTAGTTGCTGTAATAATCAATAACCTGATTCTATTTTCCATCAGAACCATACTCACTGGTTTTGGGTTCCGTTATCACTATTTCAGGTTTAGAATAAAAGAGTCTGTGTGCTGCATGGACAGGGAGTAAGAGTTATTAATTTACTATTGGCCAACAAAAACATAATTTGTCAATCAGTAAATTAAATTTTAGGTTTCACCAATAACCTAACAGGGTACAATGGCAAAGAGAAAATAATAAATTCTTTCTTTATTGAAAACACATTTAGGTGATGTCAAGAATACGTTATGATTCCTCATATTAGTGCAACAAGTATAAGAGAGCTCGTAGCGAGCTTCATTAAAAATTCTCCCAACACTGAGGAAATTGTATCAACTTTTATTTCTATAAACAAATTTGCTACTTGTAACTTTCATGGGGTTTCCGATATTTTCTATTATGCCTGGAAGACATGCTGCTGGCCTGGACCCACTCTTTTAATTCTGTAACTACATGTTTTCTGTAAGCTTAACAAAAACTTGGCATAAAATGCTACCATTCTAAATAAGCCTTTATGTCTTTAAAAGGGGCAAGTCAACGGCTTTGTTTTATCAGGTTATGTTTTCAAATTACCATCTGAAATTATTAATCCTACTACCAATTAGATAAAGGACGCAGATTTTGGTCACAATTTTGCATCTGAAAAAAACCTGAAAATATTGGTGTTTGAAACAGATCTTATACGAATAGATGAAGACGGAGTTCCAAAGACGATCATGAAGAGCTCATAGTTGGTGGTATAAAACGTCCCGACACATTGACAGATCAGACAAATATTGTTTTTTTCATTCGATCACGAACTCTAATGGCCTCTACTTGGTGCTTGATACACATTATATAGTTTAAACCTCTTTAGCTCAGGCAACTGACGTCCGTTTTAGTAAACCTGGTTTGATTCCTGGCGATAACTTCACCTTCACTGGCGTGTAAGATAGATGATAAGCACCGTCAAGATTCAGCATTTGCTTACTTGCGATAATCACTTAATTGTCTTCATTCCACTACCCGCATGTACAAAATTTTACTAACTTCAAATCTAAAAATCTGATTACCTTGTCGCTCAAATTTTACCGGTTCAATTTAGAAGATGCAAAGCAATTTAACTTCGCCAGCTGTCTCCCGTAAGTTAAAAGGTGAAGTTTACCAAACTCCGAAATGCAGCAAAAATATTACATTATATTATAAAAGAGACTATTTGCCACAAAACAGTAATTGTAACACAAAAAGATGGAACACAGAAACAGCGATTCTTCTTCGTCAAATGACTGAACCTCACTGTGTCTTTTGTGCTGTCTAATATTAATACACCCTAGTGCTAACCGACTGTTTAAATATTCCTGCCTAGTGACAAACAAAGGTGGTCAAGTTTAATAAGGCAACGGTATGTAAACCATCATAATGTATTCAGCTACATGTAGGCTCAATAACAATGTAACTGGTAGTATAAAATATAATACAAAATATATTTGTGAATGAGGAAAGGTGACATTTCATTTAATGTTTCCTTAGAATAACTTCTGAATGTGGTATGCAAGCAAAGTAATTACTTTATTGTGTATAATTTACTGTACTAATTATGGATTAATTTATTGGAGCAAATACATTTTTGCTGAATGAAATAATGTAACTTATTATTTGCGAAAACCATTGTATATTTAATTTTCTGGGTTAATTGTTTGCCAGTTTTAACATTTGTGTATATTACGTACCTTTTTGTTGCTTTTCCATTATACCTACAATGCTTCCTGTAGAATTCTAATGCAGAAATTAAAATACGAAAAACGATGGTCTCAAGTTTTCCGTTAGCTCATAGTATAAAAACGAAACAAAAAAATATTTAAAAAATCACAGTGACATGTAGTATATACAGATATCTCAAGCTTAGTTTACATGTCACCAGATCATCAAATTTTTTAGCCTATGGCTACAATTAGGCTAGGTAAATTAGGAAAAAAAAAGGCCTTTAGCGGAAAGTTTAGGTATAATCGTAATCGTTGTCATTCCTTATGTTTTTTGGGTCGCTGAACATGAATCTGAGGTTTACTGACAAAATTTTTGCCCAGAACATTGTATTTTTTTTGCAAAAAAAAAATCTAAATTTTTAGCATTTTTTTGGTTTTCTGCCTATATCTTGGGAACTATCGATTTTTTTTCGAAAAGACCACTCCACACAAAATTAAAGTAGACAAAATTGCCTACATTTTTTGTCCATAACAATTTTTTCTACGACCAACCGTTCTGTCTGATGTCCGTGAAAACGACTCATGTTATGATAGTTTTGGCCATGTATAGTATTGAACTTGATGAAATACACTTAAAAATTAATACGGGGTCTGCTGAAATACACTTGAAATAAATATTGGGTCCAATTGTTTTCAAATAATTGTCTAAAATCAAATTGAAAGAAAGGAGACAAATTAGTGTAAAAAAGTAAAAATCATCCGACTTGCTGCGCGCCACAAAATCACGGAAAGATGGTAAATGAATATTGGAATGAATGTTTGAGTGTTGGAATGTGGGGTTATGCGTCTTATCTCAGTGAGCCGTTGAAGACCCTTCTTTTTTTGTGGCAAATGGTCGCTACCTGAGGAGGGCCCCCTCCCCAACAAATACAGCTGTACTTGTCCCTGAGGGCCCCGACCAAGCCACCGGCTCGTCAGTTGATGTTCAGATATTCCACTGTTCGTATATGTGTCCGGTTTAACAAGTTCAATTTACCGTGCTAACGTGAATGTCGCGATGTCGGTGTGTTTTATCTGTGACTTGTCGCTAGAAGATGGAGGGACAATAGCAACAGTGAAAGAGAAAGGAGTTGCATCGTTTATTGAAGCCAGTAAAAGAAGGAAAGATGGGAAGGGCGGTAGTTTGAGGGGACAAACGTCTGTCAAAGTACATGAAAAGTGTAGGAAATCATATACAGATGATTGATCCATTGTTGCTTTCCTGAAAAAACGAGACGCCAGTACAGCTCAACGAACCCGATCAGTAGTCACTCATTTTTCATTCAGAACTAACTGTTTCATATGTGGATTGGAAATTACTGCTGCGTTTTTGGCTGCAGAATCCAAAAAATCTCCAAATGAGCGGGATGTTGTGTACCAGGTTCGTGACACAACTCAAAGCTTGAGAAACAGTATTATGAAGGATGCCCAAGACGCAAATGATGAATATGGACGGGCTACATTTCGCTGGATTGAGCATGTTCCAGACTTGGTTGCATACGATGCGCAATACCAAAAAAGCTGTCGTACAAAACTGTCTGCTAAAGCAAGAAAACCGAAAGTAGTATTGACAAGGCGTGGTCCATTTGCACTTGAAATTGATGTTGCAATGGAATACATATACACATACCTTGAAAGCAGCAATGATGAATGCCAGTTCTCGTTAGATGAACTAATTGAACAGATAAAAGGAGACTATGTGCCAGATGCAAAAACAGTCAAGGCCAGACTTAAAGAGAAATATGGGGAGGATATAATGTTCACGACCAATAAGAAAAAGAAGACTGTTGTTTGTTTTAAAATATTGGGGAGAAGATACTAAACGATGCATGGTATCAGCAGAAGTGTAAGTCTGAAGCAGAAGAGAAGCTTCGTGTAGTGGAAGCAGCTGCAAAAATAATTTGCGNTTATTTGCACGGAAGTCAGATCGCAGATTTATGATGTCATCAGCGAGTACCCGGCTCCAGACCATTTTCTGGAAGATACACTCAAACATTTTCTGCATACTTTGATTGTGAAGAGAAAGAAGGGGGAACACACTGATAAATGGGAAAAAAATGCCACGCAATTGCTCATAGTATTATCAGTGCTGTAAAGCCTCGCTCGTTTCTGTCAAATTTACAAGTCGAAATTGGAGCATTTATTTACAAAAAATTTGGGTCCCAGAAGTTGATCGATATTTTGAGTTTGTTGGGGTTTTGCTGCAGTTACTCAGTCAGAAGCAGTACAATTTGAAATTTCATCAACCCTGCATTCGCAGGAAAAAGTAACAGAAGATGGATTTATTCAGTTCGTATACGACAATGCGGATTCTAATACTCTAACAATAGATGGATACAACACATTCCACGTCATGGGAGGAATTTTTACTGTTGCCCCAGCTTCTGTTGTACCTCCAGATGCAACAATTCAGAGAATGGNTGTTACTGTTGCTCCAGCTTCCGCTGTGCCTCCAGATGCAACAATTCAGAGAATGGCAAGGATACCAGCTGCAGATGTTGTTGGAAAATTTGGCCATGTTAATTTGAAACGTTTCGAGGCAAAAGAGGGTGGTGATGGACTAAAGGCAATAAAGATTGAAGACCTCTCCTTCAAGTTTGGGACATCCCAGATCACCTATCTCTAAACTGCTGAAATTCTTTGGCTGTTCAGAAAACACAAAGATGTGTCCATAACACCGGGATGGAATGTATTTATGGAACAAGCCTTTGAGAAAACGTACACTGCGTGCCTTCCTTTTATTAATGCTCCTCCTTCCGAGTACGACACCATCTACACTGCATTGCTGGAAGAAGCAGGGAAGTGCAGGGCTAACAAACAGACACCATGTTTGGTCACATTTTACCAACCGCTCTACTTAAAAGCACGGTACATTGTGGCTAATTGTGACGACCCCATGCTTCAACATGTGGTAATTGGGCCCAACATTTATTTTAAGTGTATTTCATCAAGTTCAATACCATACATGGTCAAAACTATCATAACATGAGTCGTTTCCACGGACATCGGGCGTAGAAAGACGAAATATGGGGTTTTTGCTATTTTTGGGAATTTTGCCCATTTTTTGGCGCGCTCTAGCGGCGGAACGGTTGTTCGTAGAAAAATTGTTTTGGACAAAAAATGTAGGCAATTTTGTCTACTTTAATTTTGTATGGAAGTGGTCTTTTCAAAAAAACGCACAGTTCCCAAGATATAGGCAGAAAACCAAAAAAAGTGCCAACATTTCGAGGCTTTAAAAAAAAAAAAACAATGTTCCGGGCAAAATTTCTGTCAGAAAACCTCAGATTCGTGTTCAGCGACCCAAAAAACATAAGAAATGACAACGATTACGACTATACCTAAACTTTCCCCTATTTTTCCTAATTTGCCTAGCCTAAATGGGNAAGAAATTACAACGATTACGACTATACCTAAACTTTCCCCTATTTTTCCTAATTTGCCTAGCCTAAATGGGCAAATTGAAAGAGAAAGTGTGTATGTGAAGCCAGAAAAGAAAACTGTTTCAGACAGACAATACCAATGTTTACCATGACACCCAGTCAGCAATAATCTGTATTAAGTTTTGGTTGTTACTAGGAGATAACTGAATTTGCGTCTGTAAATGAAAGATGCAAAGCACTTTTCCTTTGAACAACAATAACCGATTAGTGGTCTCTTTCAGAGTATATCTCGTCTGTGGTAGGTTGTAGACCAAATTTACGATATATATATATATATACACACACACATATTAATATATATAAAGTTATGCAAGGAATTGACGCATTCTGCGTCCCTATATTTTATTCGTCAGAANACACACACATATTAATATATATAAAGTTATGCAAGGAATTGACGCATTCTGCGTCCCTATATTTTATTCGTCAGAACACACGCTCTGGCGAAGCTCGCAGGCGGACGACCNCAATAACCGATTAGTGGTCTCTTTCAGAGTATATCTCGTCTGTGGTAGGTTGTAGACCAAATTTACGATATATATACACACACATATTAATATATATAAAGTTATGCAAGGAATTGACGCATTCTGCGTCCCTATATTTTATTCGTCAGAACACACGCTCTGGCGAAGCTCGCAGGCGGACGACCGACAATAAAGATTAAGGGGTAGCGGATGTGCCGGAAGAGTAACGCCAGGAGGGCGCGACCGCGCCTCGCAGCTACAAAGGTGTGCTACCAAAGGTTTCTGCACGTGCAACTGTTCCTGCACGTGCAGACGACATCCGGAGACAACGGAAGGCACCAGGGCGCGGACACAGCTGCATTTTGCAGCTGCCCAAGGGACACCGAGATCCCACCACCAGCTGCGTCTGTCCTGGGCTTGTACCGCAATAAACCATGAGAGCTTTTAGCGGACGTGCGTGCAGAACGGGACAATAAACTTCCAGGCCAGAACCAAGGGACGACGCCAGGCCGGCTGCGGACCACACGAGCAGCGGCCACGTGTTTTATGACCCGGGGGGACGACAAGCACCCCGGACCACGTGCAGAGACGGGGGAAGTTGAATATGGTGATGGACGCTACAAAACCACATGAAGGGGGGAGCAACGGGGCAGTCAGTTGAGAGACGTCGAATCAGTCAGTCGGGGGACCTGAAGCGAGGCGTCCGGGTCGGAGCCGGACGAAGCCAGTGCGATGAACGAGTCAGTCAGTCAGTCAGTCGCGGATCGAGCAGTCAGTCAGTCAGTCGGAGTCAGTCGAGGATCGAGAATGCATCACGACGTCAACCTCAGTCGGAGGCCGTCAAGCGGGACGTGCGGCGGGAAGAATCCGAGAAAAGTCAGTCAGACGCAGAGTACTGCGTGGACCCGAGAAGGAAGAACTTCGAGGCCAGGCGCAGAGACGCCCACCAAGTGCGAGAGCAGTTCCAAGACACCAGCCGAGGGAAGACAGCGCCGCAGTGTCAGATAAGTAGTTCTACACCAAGTGTGAAGAATCTTGCCCCCCCCCNCCAGCCGAGGGAAGACAGCGCCGCAGTGTCAGATAAGTAGTTCTACACCAAGTGTGAAGAATCTTGCCCCCCCCCCCTCACGACGCAAAAATCGCCGCGCCAAGTATCACGTAATCTACATACAGAAAGGGAGGGGAGTTTGCCTCGTGAGTTCATGTACCAGTTAACCTGTTCAAGCAACAATAAAACTCAATTATGTGAACTCGCAAATAAAGTGTAATTTATTAGTAAATTGGACCTAGAGACAACAGTGTCGACGTATTCCTACGCCCTATCACTGAGGGCTGGCATCAAGTGCTAGCACCTCACGCCGCAGAGCAGATTCAATACCTACTTCCAAACTTCAGCATTTGGCAGGTATCAGAATGTAGCCTATAGAAGTAAAATGGCTTTTATTTAAGTGATTTCTAACGCAACTTACTTGTTTCAATTGGCACTGAGTTTATTGTACATAGGCCTACACATTTGCGCTTTATGTGTTCTTAATACAATTTCTAAAATAAATTTATGCATTACATTTTTTTTACGTTTTATACCATGTGGTGTAAAACGAAAAATTAACTATAAAAAATTCTGATTGAGGCATCATTAGAATACTTTCCATAGCGGATTCATAATCAATCTATTTTATGTAACATGCATGTGTATGGGTGTGTATATGTGTGTATATGAGAAAAATGCTCCTTGGGAACAAATTTTCTATGAAATTAGTATGTACGTTCATGCAGTCTGTACGTGTTTGGATATTTCTGCCATCTACTTATAGCTGGGCAAAATTGATTGCGATAATTTGAAAAATTCTTGTAAAGAATTATGATTATCAATTAACTAATTAATTAGCCATAAAAAATTTTTTACTAAATTTTTTATGAAACATTTTTTTATGTTATGACGAATTGTCATTTCATATATTTCAGTTAAAAATTTTTTTAAATTTGTCAATTACCTTCTTTATTAATTATGTGTTTATATTCGAATAAGTAGCGTTAATGTTTTAATNATTTTTTTAAATTTGTCAATTACCTTCTTTATTAATTATGTGTTTATATTCGAATAAGTAGCGTTAATGTTTTAATTTTTAACATAAATTTGTAAATAATTTGTTAACAGCTTAAATAAAATAGTCATTAAACTATTACATTAAATGATGCAGCTATCAAAATGTATGCTTACAAACTTATTATGTTACAGTAATGCTACCAACATGTTCAGTCAGTCGTTGAACAATTTTTAATATTCATGTCTGCAGAGAATCAAACCCACAGCAACTGATTGTGATAGTGTACTGTGTTGCTAGGATCGTAATTTAGGAAAAGAAATAGGGTTCAAGACTTAATATTATTTTGTATAGGTCTTATGTTGAAAATATAAATCAAGTATGATGTACTATTTAAACTTGATGCCAGATAATTTACGTTGAACATGAAATCATTTAAACTATCAGCCCGTTACGTGAAAATTAAGGCCACTCTTTACAATTCCACAACCTTCATGTAAAATGTATTTTCGTTCTCTACATTTCTTACACTTTTATTCCCCAATTATCTCTTCAGACAAAACATTATGCATCTTACTTTTTACGCTGCAACATTCCCAGAATTTTGCACAAACGTTGAGTAAATATTTGTTTCTTAAATTTTCTTTCATTATTTCTCTGCACTACATGCAACACAGCAGCAGCGCCTCTCCAGATATATGCTGTATATAACCTCCTTGGTACAATGACCTGTAGTGTCTGTCTCTCTCTCTCTCAAAAGAGAGATAGATAGATAGACTTAGTGTTACAGCTCATATTCATGAGGGGAAAAAGGCCCCCCCCCCCCTTAATACCAGCATGCAGTGATTTACCATGAAATCTGTAATAAATCAGACATGGTCAAAGCTATGAATTTTATTCTCACAGACATTGTAAGTAGAGTTATGCCAATTTGAATCGGCTTCTGCAGAATTTGCCTTCCAATTTTTAGTTAGTTGTTTGAGGGGGAAAAAAAAAAACATTATTTTACTTTAAAACACGGAAATCGTAGTGTTGTGAAAATATAGATTGATACTGATTTTACCTGCATCCAAGAAATCACGTTATGAGAGGGCGACAATTGATTTTCGTATATCTATTGTTTGTTGGAGTTGCATTTTTTCATCTGTGGAGTTTTTGATAGCTACTGGATTTGTTTGTGAATACGAATACGTATAGACTTTGATTTTACAGTGAACTGTTTCAATTTGAAGTCTAGTTGAAACACGTGTTAAAGGATTTTAATACAGTGTGCGATNTTGATTTTACAGTGAACTGTTTCAATTTGAAGTCTAGTTGAAACACGTGTTAAAGGATTTTAATACAGTGTGCGATAAAAGCTCTATGTAACTACGTATCAACTGTGATTACAATGTGGTGTGTATCATGTCTCTTGCCGGCCATGTTTTTGTGAAGTCTTGATAGGTTATTTATTTTCGACTCTGCAAAGTTTAAAACTATAGATGAGTAGAAAAAAGAAGTATTACTACCATACATTCCGGGAATCATACATTGTAGAGTTTCCATGTATTATAAAATCAGACAAGGGCGATAGGTTTTGCTTTTGTAGTATATGCCGATGCGACATAAACATCGCACGTGGTGGGAAACAGATATAAGTGTAAATGTTAAAAAAGCGCAAAGCATGTTGCCAACATAAAGTGCCAGGGAGAAAATCAGAAGATATCTAAGTTCTTTGCAAAACCTGGAAATACAGATTTGGACGGTACACGAGCAGAATGCTTGTCTACTTCTTTTTTGGTAGAGCACAACATTCCCCTAACTGCCGCAAATCATGCAGGTTTGATACTAAAAAAAAATATTCCCGGACTCGGAAGTTGCAAAAAAGTAAACCTCAGCAATTGTAATGGAAATGGCTTCTGATGAAAAATCTAGTGTAGTACAATGTTTGCAGAATGCACAGTTTTCTGTTTCAACTGATGGAAGCAACGACACCAATTCAAAGTTGTACCCCATTGTAGTGACGTTTTACGATGATACACAGTAGAAAATTGTGAAATCTGTTCTTTCTACCCTTGCCTTGGAAGGAGATTCTATTGGANCACCATTGTAGTGATGTTTTACGATGATACACAGTAGAAAATTGTGAAATCTGTTCTTTCTACCCTTGCCTTGGAAGGAGATTCTATTGGATGGAATATAGGTAATTTGGTGCTTGCACAGCTTGAATGCAATAACATTCCTGTTGAACACTGTGTGGCTTTTTGTGCAGATAATGCAGCAGTGTTGAAAGAGAAAAACACCCTGGGCTTATTGTGGTTGGTTGCATTTGTCACCTGATAAATATATCTATAGAAAAGGCTTTATCTTGTATCTGCTTTGCCAGTAAAAGTTGACGACATTCTTGTGGACATTTTTTATTATTTGGAAAAAGGTTCAAAGAGAAAAGAAAGGTTACAAAAATTTCAAGATCTCCACGATACAGAAGCAAAGAAAATACTCAAGCATGTCTGTTCAAGATGGCTTTCTCTTGGAAGAAGTTTGTTGAGGGTTTTTGAACAGTGGGAACCATTGCTTAGTTTCTTGAAGGGAGAGGTTGTAAATGAGAAACCTTCATCTTAGAGTCTCACCTATTACAAAATTCTCAAACTACAATCATCATCCTGTTCAACCTGTGATGGGATATGTCAGAAAAACATAAATGAGAAAAGGAAGAATTTGTGTTCTGCTACTGATTCCAGCAAAAAGAGAATTACTTTGACATCAGCAAACAGTGATGCTCCTATTCTGAAGAATACAAGTCCTTTTGTAAATCTGGAAGAAAAACTATTTAGGTTCCTTTCTTCGGACCTAAATAAAGCATTTTGTTCATTTCTTGTAGGTGTCCTCCTAACATTTGAAAAACTGAATGTAATTCTTCAGTCAGCATCTCCACACATTCATATTTTGAGAGAACTGTTGCTGGATTTTCTAAAAGCATTGCTATCAAATTTTGTGAAATCAAAAGCTGTGAAAAGTTGCTCATCATTTGAAGTGAACTATCACTCTATTCAGAATCAGTAAGACGACACCAAATTAGTAATAGGAAGTAAAGCATCAAACATTGTGACAACACTTGGAATAGGAAAAAGTAGTTTTCTTTGCATCTGTCAGGACTTATTTTGTTACCGCCGTGACTATATTGGTCACAAATTTCCCATAAAAAATGAAGTCTTGAAAAATGCAGCTGTGGCAAGAGTGAATAATCTCGACAATGCCAACTTTTCTTCCGTTGGCTACTTCGTGATTCGTTTCCCTTGATTTTGCCTGTACAAGAAGGTGAAACTAGGGATGCAGCTATGAACAAAACTGAAAAACAATTCTCAACTCTTCAGATAGACTACATTTCAGCCCTTAGTGCTATAGGAGGTAGTGTTGATGTTAAGTGGGCCAAGTTATCCAGGATTTGTGGTGTTGATGGCATTTTAAAATACAATAGAATATGTAGAATAATGTTTTCCATCCTGTCCATNCACGTTTACAGTTTGGTGAAAAAGACAGGACCCAGTTCAGATCCTCTATGTCTAATGACACTATAGAATCAATTTCGGTTTTGAAATGCAGGAAATCAGGCTTATGCTATGAACAAAATTCTATTGCAGAATTCCTAAAGAAAGCTAAGAAAGCCATAGCTGCTTCTTTAAAACCACAGTGTTCCATTTCAACATAAAAACAGCAGAATACAACAACATAGCAAAAATAAATAATAGTATGAATCCATAGTGCTCTAACTTAAGTAGGAAGATATTTTTGGTTCATTATTTTAGTGCAGATTTAACCAATTAAGCTAACAACGCAATGCAGATGTCTTGGAGAAAGTTATGGGCACTAGTTACATCTTTAAAATTGCTGTGCTCTGATGCTTCATCTCACATTCCACTGAAAGTGGAAAGATAATAAAATATTAACATATTATGTTTTTTAGTAATGTTATTAATATAGTAAAGCGTAATGGGCCTTTTTCATGTTAAGCAGTAGTATATATGGTAAGCCTGCATTGTTTAGTGTAATTTTTATTCAAAAAATTTAGTGATTTTATTGTGTTTACAAAATCTTTCTATTTATGATTTCTTAAAGTTGGCAGGCATGGCTTGTGATACTTGGCCAATAAGTCCTGTATTTCTGGATTGGCCTGTTACTGTTCAGCAAAAGCTACATGACTGGGTTGAGCCTCTATCAGCTGCACGTATTCCTCTGTAATTTCCCATCAATGAGGGACTGCTTCTGGAGGTAGTATCCTCCCCCAGTCTTCCAATTCATAAGTGGTCTCTTGAGGATGGGGCTCTTGAGAGAGCATCGGGTAACTCATTCTGTTTTCCCAGGCAGAGCTGGTTGTTAGGGTCTGCCCTAGTACAGTGGACTCCCTATCTACCGTTTTTCAGGGGGGACTGTCAAGAAATGTCTATACGTCCAGGATTTCAGAAGACGAGGGTTCTGACATGTCCATCAATAAATACAACTTCTGACCTCATTAGAGGTCATTAGAGGCTTATATCCGACACCGGATATAAACCAACCCACAACTTCCAAACCCTCTGAAAATGAAAACAATGTGACACAGAATCCAAGCCAAATTTTTACTGTCTCACACGCACTTGATCAGCTGAGAGTGTACAGAAAGGTTACCGGGCAGCGTGTTCACGANCGACCCACAACTTCCAAACCCTCTGAAAATGAAAACAATGTGACACAGAATCCAAGCCAAATTTTTACTGTCTCACACGCACTTGATCAGCTGAGAGTGTACAGAAAGGTTACCGGGCAGCGTGTTCACGACAGGTGAGACGGAGAAAGGGAAGCCTCAGTGGCGGTAGGAGTGAAACTATCTACCCCTCCTCTTCCAAACTGGATGGCACCCAGAGANCATGTCCATCAATAAATACAACTTCTGACCTCATTAGAGGTCATTAGAGGCTTATATCCGACACCGGATATAAACCAACCCACAACTTCCAAACCCTCTGAAAATGAAAACAATGTGACACAGAATCCAAGCCAAATTTTTACTGTCTCACACGCACTTGATCAGCTGAGAGTGTACAGAAAGGTTACCGGGCAGCGTGTTCACGACAGGTGAGACAAAGAAAGGGAAGCCTCAGTGGCGGTAGGAGTGAAACTATCTACCCCTCCTCTTCCAAACTGGATGGCACCCAGAGANGAGAAAGGGAAGCCTCAGTGGCGGTAGGAGTGAAACTATCTACCCCTCCTCTTCCAAACTGGATGGCACCCAGAGAGGGTGCAAGGATGCTACACTGGTTGCTAGACAACTAGCTTCGTCGCCGCCAGCTGTGTAAGGGGAAGATGTGAGTTCTGAGTATCACGGAGGACGGCAGAAGCTTGCGCAACCCAAGCCATGTTGGCGACGCCGTGCTCGCAAGGTGAATGTATAGCTGGAGTAATTAATGATATTTCATTTGTAAAAAGAGTGATTTTGAGACATATATGAATAAATAGTATGATTAAAATTTATTTATTCTCGGTCTTAAAGAATTAATCATTCANGTGATTTTGAGACATATATGAATAAATAGTATGATTAAAATTTATTTATTCTCGGTCTTAAAGAATTAATCATTCAAAACCACGTCCTCCTGATATACCCGTACACTTAACGCCTGTCTTGAGTTATGCTGCGCCCGGGCTCAGTGCTCACGCATTATTAGATGACAAAATGTGTTGAATTTGTCCTTACAGGATATCAGTTTATTCAAAAGACACGTGTCTGATACACTTGGTAACACAAATTGCTCAATGTTTAAACATTTTTTGGTGACAAGAGGAGGTCTAGTATTTCCAGGCATNGTGATTTTGAGACATATATGAATAAATAGTATGATTAAAATTTATTTATTCTCGGTCTTAAAGAATTAATCATTCAGAACCACGTCCTCCTGATATACCCGTACACTTAACGCCTGTCTTGAGTTATGCTGCACCCGGGCTCAGTGCTCACGCATTATTAGATGACAAAATGTGTTGAATTTGTCCTTACAGGATATCAGTTTATTCAAAAGACACGTGTCTGCTACACTTGGTAACACAAATTGCTCAATGTTTAAACATTTTTTGGTGACAAGAGGAGGTCTAGTATTTCCAGGCATNCTACACTTGGTAACACAAATTGCTCAATGTTTAAACATTTTTTGGTGACAAGAGGAGGTCTAGTATTTCCAGGCATATTTTATTTGCAAAGACGCTGTCCATTGAGTGAAATTAATATTTTGTTTTAAAATCATGTTGATTTTATGCCAGACATGATTGAGCACCAACTTTACGGGAAAAAACAACCTTCAATCACACAGGAAATTTTTTTTGCAAAAAATCATTCCTCGCTAAAATGTATTGCCAAACATTTCCAGGCAAAACCATTTGCTTTGAAATACTAGTGATGATAGGGGCAACCATTTTGAACAATGGATAACCTTGATAAAATTTCTGCGATTGGATTACTGCCGTATATGCCCGACTGCGGTGACCTTGTTATTCCAGTCTGGGCCGCCTCAATAACCGCCCAGGGGGGGGGGCACATGGGTCGAAATTTGGCCATTTTGGTTCATACAGACAACTCGGTCGTACAGACAAATTTTGCAGAACTGTGAGTGTCTTTACCATTGAGGTTTGACTGAACTGTTATTGACCCGAAGGAAGGGAACCATGTACAGAGAGATTGTCCATACAGCTTTCGAACATTGTGCCAGATAAACTTACTGGTAGCATGCACCGTGAGCAATAAAATTATGTCTCTCCAGGATTTCCGCCAACTGTCCTTGATGACACGTCGCGCCCAAGCCCAACAGATGCGGAAGAGCTCAGGGTTAGCTTGAGTGGGGTGAGCACTGAAGCGTCTGAGTGCATGCAGTTGGGCACAGACAGCATCCCAGCATTCGTCATTTCATCAAGGAACACGCCTGCAACCACAAGGTGAAGATTGAGGGTAGGCAGCTTCCCCAGTTGACATGACGATAGAGCTGAATAGTGCCACTGCCAAGTTAATGTCAAGGGGAACCTCAGCAAAGAAGTAAAGGGAATGCTGGAAAAAGCCTAGTCAGCTTTCTTAAGTACCCATTTGGGTGTTATGAGTAGGACAGCAAATGACACGCAGTCAAATATGATTGGGTAATGGTCACCCCCACAGAGATGTGGGTAAAAAGACCAATCAAATTGGGTGACCATAGCTGGGCTACAGAGAGAAAGATCAATACAAGACGAAGTGCCAGTGTGGGTGGTGAAGTGTGTAGGAGTACCAGTGTTCAACAGAGTAAAATTAGAACTGGTGAGCCACAACTCGACTACACAACCCCAGCCATCCCTGTGGTCGGAACCTCATACCTGATTGTAAGCAGTGAAGTCTCTAATGACCATAAATGGAGATGAGAGCTGAGAGGAAAGCTGCCTCAAGTCAACTAAACTGACACACTGTTTGGGGGTACATAGATGCTATAAATAGTGACCAACACACTGAGGAACACACTGACTGTGCCACTGCCTGCAAAGCACTGCGATAGGCAACATCTTTATGATAGACAGAATCCTTCACCACAAGACAGACAACACTACAGGCTTGGTCCATCAACACGTTATCTAGGCTACCGCCTGGATAAACTTGAAGGGAGATCATGTCAGTGGGACGAAAGTATGTTTCCAGAAGGCAAATGACTGTTGGGGTGAGGGACACTAGGAGCTGTTTGTTCTTCAAGATTATGAACCTCTGCAGTTCCACTGTACGAGGGACATGAGTTATGGAAAAGGAAGTGTGCGGAAACAATTACTTAAATTTCCCTCTATGTCTCTTGATCACTGGTTTAAAGCCTCCTGAGCCTTCGCCAGAGTTTTTAAAATCTACATCAACCTGCCATCTCTGCTTCTGGCTCAGGAGAGAGAGACTGGCGANGAGCCTTCGCCAGAGTTTTTAAAATCTACATCAACCTGCCATCTCTGCTTCTGGCTCAGGAGAGAGAGACTGGCGAGTTGATGATGCGATTATGCGTATCAGGTTCATTTGCAGGAAGTGACGTAAGCGACAGAGTAGCTTGCTGCAGAGATTTGGTAACAACAGCAGGCTTCAACAGTTTTTTCTCAGCTGGCCCACACTGCGTACAGACACTTCTCTCTGGGTAGCCACATTGACTATCTGAGTACATGCTTCCTTTACTACTGGTCAAGCATTGACAACAAAACTGTACGGAACAGCAGGCTTTGGAGAGCATGAAATGGTTTCCGTCCCTCGACGAAGGAAACCTTATCGGTGGCCCGGATTCGCTGAACAGCCTGCTCCTCATAGTAAACAGGGCACTCCTTTGACCAAACAGTGCTTCCTTTGCTGCAGTTCACACACCTCACAGGTTTGCTGCACTGAGGGGTATCAGCATGTGGTGGGTCAGCACACTTTGGAAAAGCTGGGGGATTCCTACGTTTCGCAGATTAGTGGCCAAACTGTTGACAGTTGTAGCAACATAGAGGAGATGGTACGAACTGCTTAATACGCACATTCAAGTAGCCGACTTTGATAACCNTTGACAGTTGTAGCAACATAGAGGAGATGGTACGAACTGCTTAATACGCACATTCAAGTAGCCGACTTTGATAACCAACGTGAGGTAGCGCATACCAAAAGTCAAGATGAGGGTAGCTGTAGGTGATTTAACACCAGTCTTCAGCACACTGANGACGTGAGGTAGCGCATACCAAAAGTCAAGATGAGGGTAGCTGTAGGTGATTTAACACCAGTCTTCAGCACACTGAGAAACATCAATGATATACTGAGTTTGCAACTCATGTAAGACCTTGCTTTCTGGGACGTCGGGACACCAGATGACGCCTTTGCTGGAGTTGTGTGACACATGGGACTTGACCTCAACAGGGAACAGGGAATTTTGCAGTTGCCCCACTGAAAGTCTTTGTCGCCAAGAGTACCTGTGACTGGGCATCATTCGACGTCTCGACCAGCTCGCGCCTTTCATTAATCTTCTTACAGTCAGCAACAGGACCAACACCTGTTCCATCAATAAACGTTTTGTAATTTGAAAGGCAACAACTTTTGAAAAGTGTGCCCTTTTAAACCTTAGATTACCAAAAAACCTGGCGTTGGTAAGTTAACAGCGGTAGACTACCGCACAAGAGAATCACAATCCGAATCACTACCAGTGTTTCAAGTGGATGTTGAGGGAGTCACCCTTTCGTGGAGTGCTTTTAGAAGCCATGGTTGAGGGCCCCATACTAGGACTTGTCTGCGTTAATCTGTCATATTCAGGGGGNGAGAAAGACAAGAAGACAGCTGTTAAAATACCTCACGGGCTGTGCCATTTGGACCTAAGCAGTACATAGGAACACCTATACTTTTCTGCTATTCACTGAAAATTACTACTCCAGTAGTACACTGAAGTGTACACCAATACAAACCAGGGGCAAAAATTATACATCCTGAGCAAGGCCAGTTTTATTCCTCTACCGGAGAAAATAGCCTAGGCTCCCCACTATAGAAGACACCCTTTGGTGCAACTTCAAAGGACTTGCGGTTGATTACACCAGCCTCTTCCTTACAGCGATAACATGTCATTCCAGCAGGTCTAGGTACATGGGTTAATCGGCCATGACAGCCCTCCCACCAAGAATGCACCAACTGGTGCTACGTGGGGGTACAAGTACATAGATAAGGGCTCCACGCCTATATTTACCTGCTGGACCAGTGAGAAGGGTTCATTAGACCATCACCAACAAAGTCATTATGCNAGGGCTCCACGCCTATATTTACCTGCTGGACCAGTGAGAAGGGTTCATTAGACCATCACCAACAAAGTCATTATGCATGTCAAACAATTTGGAGGCAGCACTCATTGGTGAGGACATACTCTCATTAGGAAGAAGGACAATGCCCTGGCCTGAGACGATATTGTTGAGAGGGAAGATGCAATGTGACCTGGTGAGGTGGATAGTGAAAGATTATAGAATAGAAGAAGATGAAGAAAGAAGCATGAGGTNTGAGAGGGAAGATGCAATGTGACCTGGTGAGGTGGATAGTGAAAGATTATAGAATAGAAGAAGATGAAGAAAGAAGCATGAGGAGATGGCCCAAACAAATTCCAGATCCCAACCGCATCCAAATTTGTCGCCTTTTACGACAAACCCTGCCAACCACACAGGGGACATCCAATAAAAAGAGAGGTACCTGCGGTTGGTGGAAGGGTCTGGATGGTCTCCTGTAGGGCAGTGACTTCTCTCATGGTCTGTTGCCTGTGTAGAACGTGTCCCAGTTCCTCGATTATCAGAGAGGGCGTGATGTTACCGGCAACTCAGAATTCCCCTGGAAGGCTCGCGTTCTACATCCTTAGGGATTGCCTACTGTTGGCTTCCTTTGAGTACGTTGGCTGGGTGGAATGTTGCCGGCAGAGAAAGAGACAGCAGCAGGGGTGAGGCATCCCTCCTGTTGGCTTCCTGCGAGTACGTTGGCTGGGTGGAATGTAGCTGGCAGAGAAAGAGACAGCAGCAGGGGTGGGGCATCCCTCCTGTGTTACTCAGCAACACAATATGTCACCATAGAAACCAAGCAACACACGAAGATGGAACCCCTTTTGGTTAAAGAGAGAGGGGGAGGGCAGCACGTGCCTACTCCTGGAAGAGTGTTGGCGGAGCACTAGATCAAAGCGGGAGGTAATGGGAAACAGGGTGAAAAGAAAGACAGAGTGATAAACGCAGTTAACTTGCAATGTGTTGGTTTATTGCTGAGACAACAGAACAAACGTACCCAGCCTGTACCCTGATTGGTGCCTGATGGGGCAAACCTAGGTAGACAACAAAGACAACAAAGGTGGTGGGATGGTCTTGGAAGATGCGTTGGTGCATGGATCGAGGGTAATCTCAGATTAGCGGTACTTGGACTTGAGCGCAAGCACTAGTTCAAAGCTAAAGAGACTGGCGTTGAACGCTTCAGTACATGTTCTGGCAGTGACATTCTGCAGAAGAGCTACGAGAGAGCCCTGAACCAAGGACCATGGGTCCTATTTATACACAAAAAACCAGGCCAGTGCAGGAGCCATGGGGAGGTGGAGAAAGAGGCAGTGAGACAGCAGCAAAGATGGTCAAGTGCTGGGCAAGTTCCCCTCTGCAGTTAGCACCTGGAGGGGTGGCAGCGCACTGGGGTGTGATGCAGGTTGACGACCAGTGAGCGGCAGCAGCCGACCCACATGCCAATCCCTAACGCTCTTCTTAGGAGTTGTCTAATCACTACACTGTGGCATCCCTATGTCATTTAAAGTGAAGAAGTTAATTTTTGTATTAGATAATTATGATAACTTGTTTATAAATAATTGAGCATTTAAATTTTATAATCGTATAAATATATACCATATACTACACAATTCATCACAAATTACAAATATCCATAAAAATACACAAAAGTACACTAGGTCTATCACCACAAATTCTTCATAATTTACAGTATTTATAAAAATTGTATGTCTCACAATCATTGCAAATCACACAAATTTATTTACACACCTTACTTTAAACCCACAAATTGCACACTTATGCAATTTGTGGGTATAAACCATCTGCTTATACTGGTTATGTAAAAGTAAAAACAATGTATAAAATCACTACAGTAAAATAATTATTATGGATTTAGTGCGTTATTAATGGCACGCTGTATGCAGTATGTGTAACTACTCACTACTGTACGTCAATTTCGGACTGGAGCCATTAACCATGGTTTTCTTATTTGTATTTATGATGATTTACGTCTGGAGCTGACGACAGTAAAAACAAAACCAAGTAGATAAATGAATTTTTTTTACTTCAATTGCTGTAACAAATATCAAATGGACATTGCATCTAACTTGAAACTCAAGTGTTTAATAATTTTATGTTCCTATGTGGAAAATGTCTGATGTGTGCGAACAATTACTCACAGAGTAGAACAGGACAGGTAACAGGTGTCTCTTTCTCATTATCTCCTCCCCCAACCTACACAGCATGACTTTTACATTCCATGATAAAATCTGACTCTCTGTGCTTGTCTACAACCACCAGCACCATGCTAATGAATCCATGCATCAATCATGGATACAACAGAGGTCTTGTCATCTAGTACGCAACTTAAAAACTACTAGCACCAGCTTTCCCCCAAATTCTTCTTATACATTAGATCTCTTGGGCTGGGCCTTAACAGTTTCTTCAATTATAAAGTAGGTGGGTGACATGCAAATCCAAAGTAGGAGTTAGCCAGAGCGATCACAGACGAATACACTTAAAGTAGCAGAAATACTGGCAGTGGCCTAACAACTAGCCTTTAGTAAAGAGCGTCAGAAGGAGGGTAAATTGGCACACAAAATATTTTTATTCATAGAGATGCATTGATATATTGTATACAATCTCTAATGAATTGTTATAATGTATTTCTGATTTATATACATCTTCTGAGTTATAAACTTACCCCTTTTAGGTTTTGATCACACCTAAATGAAATTTATACAGGCAAATATGTCTTAAGGGATGTGTCTGAATACTTGCCCCCCTCCCCCTCCCCAGGTTTTGCCAATACTAGTGGTTCCAATAGTANCACCTAAATGAAATTTATACAGGCAAATATGTCTTAAGGGATGTGTCTGAATACTTGCCCCCCTCCCCCTCCCCAGGGGCACCTAAAGGCATGCTACCACCTAAGCTGCAGATGGTGTTTTGCCAATACTAGTGGTTCCAATAGTTATCTGCCAGATATCCTGAAAACAGCTGAGGAGGGCTGCAAAATCTAAGTTACACAATAAGGAAAATAACACCATAATACTGAAAGCCTCTCAAAAGGAATAATCTTTGGATTAGGATGACATCTGGTTATTCCTGAAAAGGAAAGATATGGGAATATACAAAGATTTTCACATTTAGAGACCTAGAATTGTTGGTCCAGAATGACAGGCTGGGTTCAGAATCAAAACCAGCTGCCAAGAGAAGCAAGAAAACATGTATAAAACATGTGATTAAGAAACTTTTGTTTACAATGAATGTTTTAAGGGTTCTGAAATGTTTTTGGCATTGTTCCTAAAAAATGTCTTATGAAAACCTGATTTATATATAATGATCACGTGTCTAAGTTGAAAAGCAGTAAGATCAGCAGAACTTTATCAGCATTACATACTAAACTACATTATTACTAACTTTCTTAATTATAAAAATAATTTTTTTGAATAATACTTATTATTCAAGTAAATATTTACAAGCCAATAATGATTACCTTACAAAAAAAATTAAGATTTTGATGATGCGAAAAATTACATCAGACCTACTTACATTTGGTGCATAAACCTGAAGGGCATATGGTTCCAATTTCCCAAATGAACACTCAAGGAATATTACATCACCATCAGGCAGTGTAAGATTGTTCACAGCAGAACTATTCATGATATCAACATGGACATTGTCCCACATGAAAATTGTAGAAAGTGTCAAATTTACAAATGCTTCTGAAGCTACTTTACTAATAGAAACATTCCGGAACAAAATTGAGTCCCACAATCCACTTGACAGCACAAAGATGTGCGACGGCAAATATGGTATTACACCTACATCTTCAAGAATTATACTCTTCGGGGGTGATGCAGCCTTATAATTTTCTATAAAAGTGAGACTAGAAATGTGCGATATTATTAATGCATTTAGACTATATTTTTCATCCACAGAGACAAAATCAATAACAGCAGTAACTTGCTGGCATTTTGTAATCTTCAGAGAATGGATTGTAGGAGGAAGTATAAATGACTCTTTTCGGAAGTCTACATTCTGGAAAAAAAAAAAAAAAAACATCAGTTACAAATAACACTTGACTGACACCAAACAATTTCACAGTGACAATTACTTAAAATTTTTAATGATAAAAAATGAAAAAATTTTATTACACTCTTGTTATACTAAATTAAAACAGCTTTAACATCTATCACAGGTATTTTAGTAGTATATATATTTGTGTAGCATGAACCACTTTTCATATAATTAAAACATTTATCTATATAATTAAAATCTTAGTGATTGGTTGAGACTCATAAAATCAAGCTGAGTTGAACTAACAAAGATTGACTCATTCTAATAGAGTTTTTTACCACCAGACATCAAGCTAGTGAGCATGCAATTTGAATGCTTTTAGGTTATAAACAAACAATTATTCTCACATAACAATCACCTTTCGTGTCAAGCTAATCAATTATTTTACATTGCTAATCCCTAAAGTTGCACTGGAAGGAAAACAATAACTTTGCTACATGCGTTAACCCAGGATTTGAAAAAGTTTTTTTTTAAAGTCCCCAGCCTACTTGGATTTTAATAAAAAACCCAGAGTTTTTTGGGTTATTCCAGGTTTTTTCGAAGAAAAAAAACCCAGGCATAAACATGTATATTCTAAATATTTGCTTTGGGTTTGTTTATGTACACTTATAAATGTATTTTTTTTTTTTTAATTTCTGACAAAATGAGCTATTAATATAAAACATAATATTATGCAGAAAATTTAAATTATCCTAAATAATTGCAAAACAATATTGTGTGACCTGTGAAGGAGCACTCATATGTTAAGCCTACACGTAAGTGATACCGTATAGTGCCATTCAGGCAACCATATCAAAAGATAATGCATATTTAGTATAAACATTACATTATTTAAATTTATAATTTTGGCTCAGCAATCACACAGCGATTATAGTAAAAATTTATTTGATGGAACAGATGAAAACTCATTTCCAAATTTTTCTATTATGAACAAAGCAACATTGAAAATATTGCTTAGAATGTACACATTTTAGTATTTCACACATTGAAATCTAAAATTTTGACCATTGAAACAAGCATTTTTAATGATTACTTGTTGAAAAAATAAAAAGTATTAAATTTGTGTGTTAGTTTATAATTGCATATGGTTTAATGTAAAAAATAATAAGTCCTGTAATAATTTTGTAAAACTGATCTTCTAAAATATTAGCAATGTTACGGCTACAAGGCAAACAATACGACTGGCAGCTTGGTTAGTTTATGCATGTAGTGGGTCATATTTTAGTTAAACATGTATCATATAATAATACACCACAGCGCTTACATTGTGTTCCTCTTATGGCTTGGAAATTACTCTGATTGGGTAAAGTGCACCTTAATAAGTTTCCTGACAATGATGGAAAGAGTAAATGTTTGGTTGAGTGCCAATTCACGAGAGNTGGCAGCTTGGTTAGTTTATGCATGTAGTGGGTCATATTTTAGTTAAACATGTATCATATAATAATACACCACAGCGTTTACATTGTGTTCCTCTTATGGCTTGGAAATTACTCTGATTGGGTAAAGTGCACCTTAATAAGTTTCCTGACAATGATGGAAAGAGTAAATGTTTGGTTGAGTAGCAATTCATGCTTACAAAGGTTTCAGGTGTTAACAGTCGTATATCTATCTACTTTATAGAATTTCAGAGCAAAAGTAAATTTCAAGTATTATTATTATCATTATTGTAGTAAGTGGTTGTGTGTGTGTGTGTGTGTGTGTGNAGAATTTCAGAGCAAAAGTAAATTTCAAGTATTATTATTATCATTATTGTAGTAAGTGGTTGTGTGTGTGTGTGGACAGGCATATAATTAAATAAAACTGATTTCATTGATATTGCACATATATATTGAAAGCATACAAATTATGTCAAATAACATACATATTTAACTAAATATAATACACAGCGAGATTCACTCCAAAGAGGGTATATTTACAATATCTTCCCTATTAATTAAACATTAATACATAACGTCATCACTGAACAAAGGATAATAAAGAAATGGCTTACAACTATTTGATATATTCAGCAAATGTATCATAAAGTAATATTTATGAACATAGTTTTTTCTTGCTTGCAAATATCAACAGAGTGAATGCAACAAAAATTAAGAAATGGCATACAGCTAGTAAATATATTCAGAGAATATATCATTAAGTAATATTTCTAGAACATAGTTCACAACTTGTTTACAAATAGGAAGAAAGTAAAGGCAATGAAAGTTTGTATTATTAAGTACTGGCCATTTAAGTTTCCTGCATCGTTATATATTCCAAAGATTATTGCATAGCGAATATATTGCCCACTGCTAGTGACATCACATAGAGTAAGGCCATGTAGTCTCGGTAGTGATGGTGAAACGAACATGCAAGATATGTTCATTTTCAAGTTTCATAAATACAACAGGAAAGAAGCACAATTTCTTTTTAAAACCCAGGGAATTGTTAACACTGCTGTTAGCTAGGGCTTATCTATTTTAATTTAATTCCCAGTTGGCTGCTGTTATTTTTGGTACAGCAGTCTCACAAGAACGTGGTACTGCTTTTCTTCATTGTGATACACTGTTATTGGCCCAATGTGAGGCTTACATTGCTTTGGTTCGGTAGCTGTGTTTCTGATTCCTCATTAGCACTGGTGTCTGCCTCGCGTACTGTTTGTGTCAAGTCCTGTGAGGGCATTCTCTGGTAGGGTCATGGGAAATGGCTTTAGCTGCCGAAAAACGAGCCATTGTGTTGTTTTCACCCGTACGCTGCTGTGCATAAAAAAACCCCACAAAAACAACAAGAACGACAACCACGTATCACGTATTCGTTACAATAAGAATCAAAATAAATTTTGCTAAAATGTAAAATTTGAATGGTTATAATACAGGATGAGTATAAAAGAATATCCCAACTCTGAAGGTCTATAATATAAAAACCAAACAACCTACAATCTTGATTGACCAATCAAATGAACTGTGGAACCGTGAAGTTTGTTTACCATACATTCAAAAATGTTCAATGTGACCACCATGAGCGGCCCGAACGACATCTACACGATAATCAAACGCGTTCCATGCTCTTGTCAGCATGTCCGGTGTTACCGTTTGGATGGCGTTCGTAACTCTCGGTTTGAGGTGGTGAGGGGGTAACGAGCTCACATTTGACATGTCAACGTGAAGGGGATGGTCTGATGTTTCTTTTATAGTGCGGCACTGCATTGGCACCTAGCTGTTCGCGGATACCTGAACGAGATGTTGCCGCCACGCTGGATTGGTCGAGGAGCAGCTGATGACCAGGCTCTTCATCACTGGCCCCCAAGGAGCCTGGATCTTATCCCATGCTATTTTTATTTATGGGGGTACATAAAGGATCAAGTGTTTCGTCCACCATTGCCGGCTGACATTAACGACCTCAAAACGAAAATTACGGACGCCACCTGGCCAGCACAGTCCAGAGAGGGAGTTTGAGAGTTGTAAACTTTGCCTTTGATAAACCGCTTATACCATGCACATGCTGGTGTTTGTCTTTTTATTTCCGTAACTTGCCGTCACACCTTTTAGTAGTCCCCTTCTCTCAGCAGATCTGCAAGACTACAATAAGTAATTTCATTCCTAGGAAAATTGATGCTAAAATTAATTAATTAAATAAAAATACAAGGGTTGATTCAGAATTCATGGCAAGTATTGTTTATCTCTCGAAAATGAACCAACACAGGAAATGTACTATGTACAGATGAGTATGACATGTATGTTTTGAAGGTGACACTACAAGAGGTATGGATGCAGGAATGTCTGGCAAGGAACAAAGACAAACATGGTTGCTTGAAATCACAGTTTAATTGATATATTCTCATACAAACTGTATACACTGTATCGTATGTGTACGAGCTATTTAAAATCCTTCTAAGTAGTCTCCGAGGTTGTCCACGGTTCGTTGCCAGTGATGAGGCAGACATTGTCACAGAATTTCAACGTGAGGTGGCACATATTCACGGATCTCGTGCAGCTGATGGTATTTCCCGTCTGCCTCATCGCTGGCAACGGACCGTAGACAACCTCGGAGACTACTTTGAAGGATGTTAAACACCTGGTACACGTACGATACATACCCGTTCACATGAGTGTATACAGTTTGTATCCTATCCTACTAATATTATAAATGCAAAAGTCTGTGTGTGTATGTTTGTTACCACTCAGCTCCATAATGACTGAACGGATTTAGATGAAATTTGGTATGTAGGTACTTTAGGTCCTGGAATAGGACATAGGATACTTTTTATCCCGGAAAATTGTACGGTTTCTGTGGAATAACAACAAAACGTAATTCTGCAACGGCTGGGAACATGACCGAAATATTTTGTTCCTCTGGTGTCAGAGTTTATCAGGCCGCCCAAGGACCGCTATTGACTGCAATGACTGCTATCAATAGATAACAACCGGGACCAAATATTTAAAGTGCCCTCCGAAGCGCGGAAGCGCTCAGATGTTATGCCACTAAACGGTCACACATCCAAATGTGTGCTGCTGGGAACATTGCTTAACTTTGGTGATCCATTAAGATCCCTCAGCCAAGTGCAAAAAGTAGTAACTAGGTACACTTATTTCTTAAGCTACAACTTGATGAAACTCACGTTTTGATTTTCATACATCGATGCTGGAAAGCGGAAATGTGGTAACTACGTGATAGTTGCACAGATACACTCCAAAAACAATACCCTCCTTCTTGGTTATCAGGTAAAAAATATTTCCTTCCCTTTGGGTTGCCATAATCAGTTAAAAACCTAGGCCAACATAGTTAAATTTTATAATTCTGTTTTCACATAAATGAATTGTCTTTTCCCAATATATTTATTAGTGTATCACTGTAAAACTCAATTGTACCCGGACGAAGCCGGACTGGTTCGCTAGTGAGAATATATAAATTAAACTGTGATTTAAAGCAGCCATGTTAGTCTTTGTTCCTTGCCAAACATTCCTGCATCCATACCCTATGTGGTATCACCTTTAAAACGTACATGTCGTACACTTTCAACTGTTCATAGTACAGACCGCATGTTGGGTCATTTTCGCGAGACTAAAAAATAGTTGCCGAGACTTCTGAATGAACCCTCATATTAAAAAAGATTTTAGTTTAACAATTAATTAAATAACCAAAATACAAAAATCAATAATCAAATCAAATAAATAAAAAACGAACACAAAGATTTATGTAATTTTGCTTTATATATTTTAGAAATTAAAATATTTATACTAATGGAGTAAATTTGTTAATATGAATTAGGAGATTATGTAAAAAATAAGAATTTGGTGGTCTACTACAATTTGAAAATATAAAAGCGTAAGCCAATAAAATAATTTCTGGTTTAAAAATACCAAAATAATCAAGCACATAAGAAAATATTACAGGAATGGATATTTATGGTAATTGGTTATTTTAAAAATATATATTAAAAAATTTAAATTATGGTTATGAAAAACAAACATTGAAAAATGTTGCCATCCTGCTGCATCCAATTATGCAATAAATTTAGATTATTTTCAATTGACTGAAATACAAACAAATTTAACTAGAAAACTAACACAAGGAGAAACCAATCAATATTTTAAATTACTTACTGGATTAAGTTATTTTTAATTTTCTTTTGGTTGTACATTTTCAGATTTCATAAAGATATTTATAATTCACTGATACTGATTTTTCAAAATCACGCGTTTTAAAAAATGGGGATCAAATAACTTTTAAATTAGTGGATGGTATACAAATCACTAAAGGATATTAAATAAATAATCGTTTGTTTATAGTTTTTAAAGAAATATAAAGAGTTAATTTTATCAAATGGTGTTTGAAGTGTAAGTAAGTGACTAGAAATATTAACATAAAACTAGAAAAACAAAAAAATGGTAAAGTAATCCAGAAAAGTATTTGTACAATCCATAAGTCTAAAAATAAAAATTCTTACAAAATTAAAAAAAATAAAAATTGTCTATTCGCACACTCATAATTGAAGAAAATGATTCCAAAACTCGCTTAGTCTACTTTCCCATTGTTTTATGATGCATAGTCGATACATACAGAAAACAGACTTTTTAAAAATAAAACTGCTCATGTATCTCGACAATTGTTAATAAAGGAATTAAGTAATACACTTTGTACATTATTATTGCTGTTTCTGCACATATTTGCAAATGGACTGAGAGGGTTTTGAAATTATGCTCTTCAGTTAACAAATTATATAAACTAATTAAAAAAAAATTTCCTATCAGTAATTTTATTTGGAATCAATTATTTATAGAAAGCTGATTTAGTAGACATGAATTCTAAAAATTTAGAAGCTATTTAAAAAATAGACAAAGAATATAAATATATTTTAATTACTATAATTGTTTTTCGTAAATTTGGTTTTGCTACTCCAGTTAAAGATAAAACAGTTAAAAATAAAGAAGATGGACTATAAAGTATATTAATGAAAAGAAAACCAAATAATATAAAAACAAATAATATTAAAAAGTTTAATAATAAAAATTTTAAAGAATGAATGGAAAAATATGATATAAATCATTATTCATTATACTGGGAATTTAAAGTTAGCGCTTTTGAAACATTTCCTTAAACTTTAAAAAATAAAATGTGGAAAAACTTTGCATTGAATGGTAATTAAAAATGGGATGAATTTTTTACATGATTTGATAAGAAATACAACACATAACTACTAAGGGATATTGTCCCCTAAATTAACTCTTGCCAAATGGAGCTTAAACATTCTTATATCATCAGTGGCATCTTGTGCATGCTTTTACATAATTTTC
Organism: Clitarchus hookeri; assembly: GCA_002778355.1. Classification (NCBI taxonomy): domain Eukaryota; kingdom Metazoa; phylum Arthropoda; class Insecta; order Phasmatodea; family Phasmatidae; genus Clitarchus; species Clitarchus hookeri. The sequence goes on along the minus strand of NQII01000317.1, from coordinate 885,250 downwards.
CAATCAATTAAAGAGTACGTTACATATTTTTTTTACCTTTTTACAGTAAAATTAAAAACTAATATTGCAAATATTTTAGCAGCATGGAACAGGAGATAAATTATATTACAGAAACTAATTCTGTTATGTTTTCGAAGTATGCAGATTTACCAGTCACCAAAGTTTTCTCTAAGTTGTCCTTCAAAAATACAAAACATTGCTTTTTATGTACTAGTAAAAACATACTTTTCCAGGTTGAAAAATATCCAAATATAGCAATAAACTTGGACGTATTACATACCGTAACGTAAGGAAAGCTTTCTGACAGTCCATAGTATTATGTTTAAATAAATTTTATGAACAATATAATCAATCTTTGGTAGGCTAATTTACGAATTAAATTTACACAAAGGTATGTACTAGTATAAGCTCTCTAACAGAAACAAGGCAAACTGATTGGACGGTGCGAGGTTTTTTTCCAGTGAATGAAGGGAGGTGTAGGACAATGTGGTCAGTATCACGTCGGTAGAGAAAGGGGGAGAGGCAAGGGGAAGGACATGGGACAACAATGCTATGTTGCCAGTTAGTGCTTTGTTACAAGATGTTCCCTTTGAGGCAGCACAGCTGAATAGCAAAGAGATGCGATGTTCTCCCAGACAGACTATGAGCAGTTTCGCAAGGTGTGCAGAAAAACCAGAGGCAACGCAGTCAAAACTTTGGTCCATTATAAAATGATAAAGACAGAAAGCTAAATAGTTTAAACAGAAAAACCCATTTTTTTTTAGTTTTTTGCTATATCTAACATTGTTGTTCTTTAAAATTAGTATCTAAATCAAGGCGTGATGAAGCATGGTACAAAATAATTTAGTATCACAAAATTTATAAATTCACAAATAGCATTAAGCTGCTTGAAACTGTTCCATGTTTTATATGTAGAGAAATAATGCTGGAATTTTTATTTCATAAAAGATGTGAGTAATGAAATCAGTGGGAAGTTTCTAATAAAATGTAGTTGTGACTCAATGACCATGCTATTGTTATCTTTGAACACCTGACCACTTGAAAAGCAGCGACATACATTACATAAGAGTAAAATCCATATAGTTCAAATTAATACAAGATGATCATTATCTGTTTTTCAGAGGAACAACAATACACACACACTACTCTTGCAATAATTAAATAAACCACACAATTATGCCATGTTTGGAGTCGTTTGTTTATCATTTGTGGCAATGCAATGACATCTTACTAGATGAATTATAAAAACTAATATTTGTAAAAATTATTATTTTAAAAATCATTTCTTAAAGAAAGGTTGTATAAGTATGTTAGAATATTATGATTACAGCATTAATAATTTTAGGAATATAACAATTACTATTAATACATATGTTTTACAACACTTGACCTCAACATATATGATTTATTTTATTGTTTTCTTTATTTCAGAATTAGTCAAATATGCATTCGTGAGTGAGTTGTGCACAGTATAAAACTTTGTCCGTTGTTTTCCTGTAACCATTATTACAGCCATACATCTCACAGTACAGTATAGTTTTTTATATGCAACAGCTGTTATTTTGTATGTGTCGTGCTCTCAGCTGTGCTGTGACTTAACCGTGATGTCAGCAATTGCGTGCCATTTCTTCTGAAATGTGCAAGCGCCTAACCTGTTACGTATTGTGAAATGGCTTGAAATTATCACCAGTGTGCAACAAAATAGTACTTCTGACATCTAATGAAATCCATCAAATATTTTTCAGATAAAAGTACTCAAATTCATAGAACTAATCAAAAATCGCTTAGTTACTAACGAAGAAAGGAAATTCTCGGACACACACAAAATAGACCATCCCGTACTGTAAACGCACACTTTCTATAAAGAACACTGAAAAAAATTGACAACAAAAAATTTTCAAATGTTGAGATTAAAAAATACAAATCAAACAAGCTTGAATTTAGAAACAAAAAAGGGAATTTAGAAATTGAACAGAGAAACACGTGAGCCCAATGGTAATTGTGTGTTTCCTTAAAAACCGTCCTTCTTACTACTTTCCACGCCTACTCATCCACAAGTTTCTACTTGGTAACAATGTACAAAATAATATTAAAGTATTTTAATGCTGTACAATAACTATATTTCCACACTAAAATAAACACACATACTATGAAGGAATGTGTGACCCCTGTGCATCCATCTCTAAATTCGTGCTTGAAATTCATTTGTCTTCAGATTTGAAGGAAAATGGGAGTAATTGTTAACAACAATGAATAGTAAAAAATTATTTTGCAAGTTGGTCATGTACACGATGATCAGGTAAACATGACAAATATTTAATTCTTTGCACAAATTAAGCCAAAAAAATGAATCTTAACAACAATTTAATTTATCAAGCTTTTTTTTTTCTCGTTTTTCAAATAAAAATATTTTCACTCAATTATTTTTTGCTGTTTGGTTTTTAGTTTTTATTCAACTTGTCATTCTTATTCAAATTGTTCGTTTTTGTGAAAGTAATTTAGAAGAATACAACAATCCTGCATGTTAGAATTAATAAAACAGTAAAGCATACTTTTTTTGCCAACACATAAATGGGAATTACATAACTATAGAGTTGAGAGTACAAAAGTCAGTCACATATAATACCTATTTTAAAAATGCAAAGTATAGCGACACCATTACTAAGTAAAACATTAACACTATGACTCAAAAGAAGATGTATGGGCACAGAGCAATTTTACAATTTCAGCTTTGTAAAGTAACCATTTCCTCTATAAGCAGACAATGTACAGAATATCATACATGTTACACCAAAGAAAATATATTATTTAAATGGAAAATAATATCTTTTAACAGATTAAGAAATGTGTATCGCCATTCAGCTAAAATTATATTCAAAGATGATNAGCGACACCATTACTAAGTAAAACATTAACACTATGACTCAAAAGAAGATGTATGGGCACAGAGCAATTTTACAATTCCAGCTTACTAAAGTAACCATTTCCTCTATAAGCAGACAATGTACAGAATATCATACATGTTACACCAAAGAAAATATATTATTTAAATGGAAAATAATATCTTTTAACAGATTAAGAAATGTGTATCGCCATTCAGCTAAAATTATATTCAAAGATGATAATGTACAGAACATCATACAAGCTATATCACAAGAAATATGTTAGTAACATAGAAAATGATTGCTTCTAAATAGGTCAAGAAATGTGTACTGTTATTCAATTAAAATAATGTTCAAGGAGGATAACTTATACAACTTCACACAAGTTACCTCACAGGAAATTTATTTTACATGGCAAATTATATCTTCTAAAAAGTCATGCAACGTTGTCCAACTAAAATAATGTTGAAAGAAGATAATGTACAGATCATCATAGAAGTTACATCACATGAAAATATATTGTTCACATGGGAAAAATATCTTCTTAATTGTTAAAGAAATGTGTACTGTTATTCTTCAAACAAATAACATGAAACGAAACTATATTTTTTGCAAAGAAAATAATTTCTTTGACACTGTTTAAGTAAAGTATACGAAAATTCAATTTAAAACAAATTTTACGTCGTGTTTTGCTTGAGAAGTGTTTAAATGCCAGCGACAAGAATTGGTTTTCTGCCCATCTTTTTATTCAAGGCTTCTATTATGTAACTTAGTTTGCGAACTTTCATGTCCCCCAGAATGCGACTGTCCGTGATTTCAGGCAGTAGGTAACACACAAAAAATCTTAGAAGTTTTGGGAGAAGTTTTTCATTTCGGAACATTCTGCCTGACCTTTCTCGTAATACTTAGATTCCACTAATACTAAACAAAATTATATCACAATATTGTCTACCACTAAGCATAAGCTTCTCATGGATTTCAAATCAGTACTTATGGGTTCTCTTTGATTTCAAAGCTCAATTTTCTTAATGTATGCAGATCTTGCCGGTTTTCCTGCTTCCGAAATTCTTGTCTTTCCGATGGATGGCAGACATTTTAACTCTATGAGCTTGGTGCTGCCACCAATCCATCTGGACTGGCCCCCAAGATGTGGCAAATCCGTTCTAACAGAGAGACCCCATTCCTTTACCTCTACTGTTCGGTCTCTTCCTTACTTACTGCACATTTGTAGCAGAATTGGTTTTTCAATACCAAATAAAAAAAAACAATTATTGGTTTTTCTGCCAATTGGGCATGCCTGAAAACAAATAATAATATAATTGTAATAAATTAGTTTCCTTACAATGAATAAATTATAAACTGCAAAAAATATTATTAATCTGAAATATTATAAAATACAGTTGGTTTCGGCGACTTTTGGTACCCCGTAGGCATTTAAAGCCAAACGTATATTTTCATGGTCTTTGATAAATTCACCAGTAAAACCTCAGAGAAAATCTACTCTGCTTAATACACTAATAAAAAATCATACAGGTGCACGTTTAATTTTCACAGGCTTCAAAGTATTACGAGTTCAGATTATAAAAATTATTACATCTTTCTTCTTATTTATTTTATTGTAGAGGTAAAACACGTATTGTACCATGAAATATATGCTTAAAATTTCTCCTTTGTAAGACTATTTTAAAAAATGCACTGTGTTGGAGGAATTAAACAAAAATTAATTTTCTTTTTCTAATAAAAAAGAGAATTTCATTACATTGGTGGACGTTTGGATCATTTTTTTTGTGCACTCGCCAGATAAGTAACCAGCACTGTTGTATACGGTACTATGTGTAATGTTTTACATATACAAAAATGCTACACATAAATCTAAATGCTAGAAGAAGTGAACGTGTGGTTTACCTTAGTGGGAACTTGGGGCTGCAAATGATAACGAAATAGAAATTAATTACAAAAGTGTCAATTCAAAGTAATTTCTATAAAAAATTCTTTAAAGTTATAAAATAAATTTTTTTATAAATCTTTAAGAATACGTACTAATCTTAGCATGCAAAGCATAAGTTCCTGGAATTATTATCTATGAAAATGAAGAGACTTTCATTTATTGATAAAATTAAATTAATATACATGCAAAAGAAATAGATTTGTGTTAACACAGCATTATTTTACGAGAATAAAAATAATCAGAAACAAAAAAAGGCTTATATTACATGGTAAAATCTAACATTAATTTCTACTATTAACATGGGGGAAAAAACTACTCACAAACTCAATCTGGCAAGTTTTCTTAGTAAATTAGGATACAATAGATGCTTCTCTCTATAAAAATTGTTAGAACTTTTTTTGCATTTTTCTTGTTACAATGTTGTGTCATTTATTATGTGTATTGTTTTAAGTGTCTGCGATTTTTAAGGCATGTATGTAGTGTCCTATTTTGAGTGTTATCCAAACAATTTTTAAACCAGTTTTCACTATATACTTCATATGCATCCAACTTTAGTTGCAGCACTAGACAAAATCATGTTGGTGGAGCTCAATTTCAGTTTTAGTTGCAAAACACACATCATATGCACAGCAAAACTTTATGCATCTACTGAAAGGTTTAAACGTAAGTAGTTTCATAAATGTTAAAGATAAACTTTAATGAAAAAGTTTGTAATAATGCCAGCAGCGCGTTGGGCGACATATTTGTAATTATGCAAGCGGCGTGTTAGAGCCGCCATATTTGTAATATTCCTCGCCTGGTATGACGAATGGAAGTGACTGTTAGCTCAGTTGGTAGTAACATGAAACTTTAAAGGCGCCAATAAATATAAATAATGTCCAATGTTTGTTTATTACTCTGTACTTTTACTTATCAATCCAATGAAACAGTTCACATATAATCGTCAGGTATGCAGAGTACGAACCGGTTTACAGGCAAACCAACAGAGAGCAGCGCCACAGTCATTTAATTATTCATTTACGTCTCGAAAACTTGCCTTGCAAGAAGAAAAACAGAGGCAGCCACCTCCCACACCGGCGGAGAAATAAACGAGCAAGTTCTAGTTTGCCGGTGTGGGGGTTATGCGCCATGCCCGACTTGGCCTCTGCGAGTACTGGTTATCGACTGCTCGTCGGTTGTCTACTGCTGGAGCACTGAGTGTCGACTGCTCGATGGCGATATGCACACTGAGTATTTGTCTCGTGGCTACCCCCACTCCTCACGCCAAATAAGGCATGACGTGGGCCAGCTTTCCCACGCTATCCAAACTGTGTAGCTATCCGAACTGCATCATCAGTAAAAAAAGATAATCCAAACCTTCTAGATCACAAATTGTTGACGCAGCTCGGTAAGCTTCTATCACTAACGCTGATGCTTAACAAAAACTAAGATTTTGAAAAAGCAAACGTATATCCGATAAACAAACTACCGCGATAAACAAACTACAACGGCTTTAATTTTGAATCCTGATAAAATATTACGAATCTTCGCAAAACGAAAGAACATGAACCACGTATCCCCATAATTAATATATTGTGTTGTTACAAGTTGCTTGATGATCACAATTTGCTATGTGATATTCCCATACATTACAAAAGAAAGATATCCTATAATTAGATATTAAAACATTTAACTATCAGGCAAAAAGGGGACAGGAAGCTGGTATACACATGGGTATACATACAGTATGTATAAGTATAACCAGTTTANTGAATCCTGATAAAATATTACGAATCTTCGCAAAACGAAAGAACATGAACCACGTATCCCCATAATTAATATATTGCGTTGTTACAAGTTGCTTGATGATCACAATTTGCTATGTGATATTCCCATACATTACAAAAGAAAGATATCCTATAATTAGATATTAAAACATTTAATTATCAGGCAAAAAGGGGACAGGAAGCTGGTATACACATGGGTATACATACAGTATGTATAAGTATAACCAGTTTANCTATCAGGCAAAAAGGGGACAGGAAGCTGGTATACACATGGGTATACATACAGTATGTATAAGTATAACCAGTTTATTACCCATCTTTCCAAGAAAGTGGAGTAAATAATTAACTACTGGTCCACAATGCTGTACAGAACTGTTGGTATAGGAATCAGCAGCTCGTTATCTTGAGTCTCGCATTAGGTATTCAGCATTAACGTAAAAGAGCTTGGTGTTTGCTTGACAAATTCACAGGCCTTTAAACGGTAACCTCTTTTAACAGCATTATGTAATGATTATTGGAACCAAATGAATTGAATTACAGTTTTACAATATCAAAGGAAACAAATTATTCACTTAGGCAATATAAAAGTGAAATATCCAGTGTTTCAAACTGGATAGTAATCAGTTGCTGTAGTGATATGTTGAATATTAGCTTCACGTCACCGAGTTACTACAACTACTATACTTACAAAAGTATTTTAAAAGCTGAAATCATAAAGAGTTGTTTATCAAATTTTTATATTAAATATTTTAATTGTAAAGTCAAATTTTTGGTTTGCCTCTTATTAGCAATGGAACCGATAAAATTACTTTTAAATTTATCAGAATAGATCGGAAATGTGTAGCTTTTTCATTCGCCCCTAAACAAAAAGTTTGAATAAAACTGTTCCTTCTGAGACATGTTTGCCATCAGTGAAAATATTTAGTTGAAAATAGTTTCCTATAATTATTGAAATTATTAATTTTCTTCCACTGCTGACTAGGAATATTATCTTCCACCAGTTTTGGTAACCTCTGTGCTTATTTTATTAGGTAGTATATTTTGTATTTTGATAACTGTGCAGCAGTTTGTATGTTTTCATTCTTCTGCGATACATTTGCGCCACTTTGGCATTTTTAAAGACAACACAAACACGCATGTAAACTGTGCGGTATGTGAAACACAACCCCCACCCCCCAGAGGGTGCAGTTTGGCAACAGTGGAAACTTGTAACGGGACAAGCCAGACCGCAAGGTCATTTCTGGAATTTTAACTGGAACAAATGCCAGCAGACACACATTGTTGAAAGGAAAGGGGTCGGTTGGTTTGAGAGAGGTGCTCATGGTCATGAGACTGCAGCGCTCTCCTGCGGGTAGCAGCTAAACTGTTTTGTACTGCCTGCCACATGATTCTGTAAATGACATACTGTTGTGTTAGCGTCGGAAATCCTCCAAGCAAATGGCGAGCCCAATAAGGCTTAAAATGAAACTTATAAATTTTTTTTTCATTTATTATATTTTTTATTTTATTTATTTTGGAAAATTAAAGTGTCAACCAAACAGACCGTAAAGACCTAACTAGGCTGACACTGACAAAATACAAACAAAAAATTCTGTGCACTACCAAATAAACACAGAAATAAATAAATTAATAGAAAACATTTTAAATACAAGATTCCTTTCGGATAAAATATAGAAAAACACACTAGCTATTTACTACTTCATCATCGTNAAAACATTTTAAATACAAGATTCCTTTCGGATAAAATATAGAAAAACACACTAGCTATTTACTACTTCATCATCGTCCCCAAGGCTGGCGCGGTTTGCCTGCCTTCCAGCCACCGCCACTTGGGCACATTAAAATAAAGAGAAATTTGGTAACACAAAAAGATGAAACAAACTAAATATTGGAGTGATTTGGAGTTNCGGGCACATTAAAATAAAGAGAAATTTGGTAACACAAAAAGATGAAACAAACTAAATATTGGAGTGATTTGGAGTTAATACAATAAACCAGAAAAGGAACATTAACACTTTGACTGCCATGTGCATCAATATGATGCAAAACTGTATTTTGATTCTGGTTATGTGCATAACATTTATTCACGTGACTCTGTAAAATCTTCCATAGATTATTTTAGAAAATATGCTCATTTTCTTTATCTTATTAAACTAAAACAATAAATTCAATAAAAAGACCATGGCAAAAACACCCATTTTACGAAAAGTATGGTGGCAATTAAAGTGTTATCAACAAATCATGCATACTTCATTTTNATGGCAAAAACACCCATTTTACGAAAAGTATGGTGGCAATTAAAGTGTTATCAACAAATCATGCATACTTCATTTTGCATGTTTAACAAAGTTTCAATCTCTTTATAATAGTAATTAGTATTGATTGCACATCATTTTGCTATGTTAAAATAGGTTTGTGATGATGTGAAAGTTTCATGATTTCTTTGCTTATAGAATGGAACTCTCAAAGAAGTATTATTTGTAATTTTGCAGCATTCAAAAACCAAGAAAAATCTTGTAAGAAAAANTAGAATGGAACTCTCAAAGAAGTATTATTTGTAATTTTGCAGCATTCAAAAACCAAGAAAAATCTTGTAAGAAAAAAATGAGCATCTTAAGCAGAGCGTCTATTTTTTAAGATGCGAGTTTTGTGGTATAACAAAAGATCTTTGTAATCAAAATTTGTGCTATTTTGTGAAACACGTCAGTAATAATTTTGAAAACTTTAATCTGAATATTTTATAAATATTTCGAGTTTGTCTCCATGATAGAATTCCACATTACATAACAATATTCTAACTTAGATCTTGTTAAAGAATATTACAGATATAATAAAAGTAATGAGCCACTCTGTGTAGAGATCTGGAAATATAAGTGAGTCGCCTGGCATCAAAACAAGACACAGCACTAATTTTGCCATTTTTAGATTGAAAGTACGGGATGTGTCAAAGTTATTGGCGAAACANTCAAAACAAGACACAGCACTAATTTTGCCATTTTTAGATTGAAAGTACGGGATGTGTCAAAGTTATTGGCGAAACACTTTGGAGAAGACTGGGGATCGTTGGAGATTTTGTCTTTTTACAAGAACATTGAGCTAAGTAACAAACCTACACCAGAAAATGAAGCAGATGGGGATAACATTGGANAGTTTGGAGAAGACTGGAGATCATTGGAGATTTGTCTTTTTACAAGAACATTGAGCTAAGTAACAAACCTACACCAGAAAATGAAGCAGATGGGGATAACATTGGAAACTGTGATCATGAATGTGCAGGCAATGACTTGGTTGTGTAGTAGTATTTTTGACACTCATGCAGAAATTAACTGAATTAATAAAAGGCCTAGTTTACATTTCAATCAGACAACTTCTTCTGTAATTTTGAAATTCATTTTGTTTTGTTGTATCTGAATGTCTTTTTATTTTCAAAACAAGATACATCCAACATATTGTTCTCAAAGTAAGATACATCCAAAAAGTAAGTTGCAAAACAAGATACATCAACACTTTTTAAATCAAAATAATACATCAAAATAACATAGCTTATAATAAAAAACAAAAGGTTGTAGTTTTGAAACTTTTAGGAAATAATTGTCTATCTCATATAAAGCTCACACATAATTATTATTTGTATGTTTTAATAAACACACTACTTATTCAGTTTTTTTTTTGCTGAAAGTTTATGTCAAAGTGATGTGTCTTGTTCTGATACCAGATGACTCAAGTAATAAAGCCTACAAATCTAGACAGNTGCGGAAAGTTTATGTCAAAGTGATGTGTCTTGTTCTGATACCAGATGACTCAAGTAATAAAGTCTACAAATCTAGACAGTTTCAATATAAGACTATATTTATACAATGACGAAAGTAAAGCTTCNAGTTTCAATATAAGACTATATTTATACAATGACGAAAGTAAAGCTTCTGGTTAAGAATAACATCTAAATCATACACATGATATATGCTTAACTCCACGGTTATTAACATAATAGTTCTTAAGTTAAGCAACTAGTTTTTCTAGTAAATGTAATGCACTGTAAATTTTCATAATTAATATCCATATCATTTTCAACACACCATTTGTGCACCGTGTCAAGATTTTCTTTCAATTTCTGGTGATCATAAATGTTAAATACACATTTATATAATTTAAGATAATCAGTAAAGTAAAATATTTGAATCTGATATAGCATAATTTATGCCATTGAGAAATATATCAAAAAGCAACGAGGATAAGGTGCTGCCTTGGGAAACACCAGAATGAACAGAATACGCAGTTTGAAAAAGTATTCACATTTCTTACCTGTAAATTTCATTCATTAAGATAACTAGCAAACCAATTAACATAGCATGGATATAGACCATAAGTTGACAATTTTTGAATAATAAGAGTGAGTTGACAAGTATCAAAATTTGATTTCAATTAAAATAAATAACATTAATATGCTTTCTTGTTGTGAGAACACAATGTAGTTTACTAATAAAATGAAATAAATTTGTTGTAGTGGATCTACCAGAAACAAAACAATGTGCAGCAGAAATAAATTTGTTGTAGTGGATCTACCAGAAACAAAACAATGTGCAGCAGAAATACATTTGTTGTAGTGGATCTACCAGAAACAAAACAATGTGCAGCAGAAATAAATTTGTTGTAGTGGATCTACCAGAAACAAAACAATGTGCAGCAGAAATACATTTTGTAGGGTGAAAGGAAATATGTCTGAGTAGAATCTTTTCAAAAACTTATGAAAATGATCATAGAAGTGAAATGGGTCAATAATTGGTAGTAATTGCATATTACCCTTTTTATAAATTGGTGTAACGATTAATGCTTCTCAGTTATGAGGAAATATACCACTTTGTAAGCCAAAGTGTAAAAGTAAATATATTTGCATGTGCTTTAATGACAAAATAAGGTATTTCATCTAGTCCCATACATTTACTTGGTTTAAGTATTTTTATGCCACAAAGAACAAGATTACTTTTTATTACTGGTACTGTTAAATAATTTGAAACATTAGAGAATTTGTTGATGAAAATAATGAAAAAATTTAAGAAATCCAGGAGGCATGACCATGCTCCCTGAACATTCAACCAGGCTAAGCCTCCCAACGGAAAAAACTAAAACAATAAAAAATGTATCCAGCGAATAAAAATTTATCCCTTGGACCCAAACATAAAATTGGTGATAATATTAGAATTAGTACAATGAAAAAATGATTTAAAATAGGGTAAATGCAGAAAATTGGTCAACAGAATTATTTAAAATTTATAAAGTTTTAAAGTATGATGTACCAACTTATATTTTAAAAGATATTGATAAAGTAATTTCAATTATATTATTAATTTTCTGTAATATTATAACTATTGATTCTAAAATAATTTCCATTATAGTATGATACATCATGTCTATTTTATTATTAGATATAAATTTATGGAATTTGGATTATTTGCGAAATGTAAAANGAAACATTAGAGAATTTGTTGATGAAAATAATGAAAAAATTTAAGAAATCCAGGAGGCATGACCATGCTCCCTGAAAATTCAACCAGGCTAAGCCTCCCAACGGAAAAAACGAAAACAATAAAAAATGTAACCAGCGAATAAAAATTTACCCTTTGGACCCAAACATAAAATTGGTGATAATATTAGAATTAGTACAATGAAAAAATGATTTAAAATAGGGTAAATGCAGAAAATTGGTCAACAGAATTATTTAAAATTTATAAAGTTTTAAAGTATGATGTACTAACTTATATTTTAAAAGATATTGATAAAGTAATTTCAATTATATTATTAATTTTCTGTAATATTATAACTATTGATTCTAAAATAATTTCCATGATAGTATGATACATCATGTCTATTTTATTATTAGATATAAATTTATGGAATTTGGATTATTTGCGAAATGTAAAANGATAGTATGATACATCATGTCTATTTTATTATTAGATATAAATTTATGGAATTTGGATTATTTGCGAAATGTAAAAGTTCCTTGCAATTTATAATTTATTTATTGCATTGCTAACAGAGGCTTATAAAACATTTATATGATCATCTTTAATTTTATTGCTTTCTTTAAAATGACTGACTTCCATTTCTAAATATTCAATTTGATTTTTGACTTTACATTCACCAATGGAAGAACTTCATTGCTATTGGATTTTTAGAAGAGAAAATTAATTCACGGAAACCAGGTTCAGGTAAATTAATTGCTTTACCTTCATGATAATAATGTTGGATCCCATTTTGGGTCCCAAATAAAAATAATAACATTTTTACATATTTTGAAAATATGTTTTTGTAAAAATATTTTGACATTTGAATTTTATAAAATTCCAGCAACATCAATTTCTTTAAACCAAGGTTATTTTTTCATTAAAAATATATAGTACTTTCGTATTATTGAATACAAGAAGAGAATTGTTTTTCAGATCCAGAATAGTCTCTATTATAAACAAAATAAATTTAATAAGAAATTAAAAAATTATATATTAAAATTTTTTAAATAATTTATTTTAAAATAAATTTTTGTTCTGGGGAAGTCATTGTCTAGGATTCCGTAATGAATAAAACATAAAACATTGTTTGTTAATAATAAAAGTAAAAATAATTTATTTGTTAAGAATTACTTATATCATTAATAGGCAACATGCAAATTTCACAAATAAAGTTGAAAATAATATAAACACATTTGCGTCTGCGTATGAAAATAAAAATGTGCCATTTGTTGCATAAAAATCGGTTTTGACAAAGTTATTTTCATATTAAAATAGTAACTTCGACAGCCGCTGTCACGTGAATGCGGAACGCTCTCTCATTGGTTTGACGTCACTAGTCATATGCCGGCGGCCGGTCCCGGCAGGTTGCAAACACGTAGCACTAAAATGGAAGGCAACTTTGTGAAAGCGCAGTCGGACAATCTGCCACTAGTACATACCGATATGGTACTTGGTTACTTTAATTCCCATTGTCCTGTGGATCCTGAAATAAGAGCTGTAAAGTTACAAAGGTAAGAATGTTGCTCATGCACAGTCGTGATCTTCAAAGCGAGAGTAGGACTACACCACATGTTAAAACTTATTTGTTTGTACGTTTTATTGCGGTACGTATTATTACTATCATTTGTGTTTATATTTACAATTGCTAAGATTCAAAGTTGGGAATTAAAATATGGAATAGGAATTACATTCANCTATCATTTGTGTTTATATTTACAATTGCTAAGATTCAAAGTTGGGAATTAAAATATGGAATAGGAATTACATTCACAAGAATAACAAAACTGTAATGAAGGCGACTGCAGTGAGCATACTGTGTTGTCGCACGCCATGCTTGATGTCTGTGATTAATTAACTGCATTATTCAGAAATAAAATGTAATGTTGTGTTGAGAAAGAAGGTTACAAATATTTCCGGATTCTAAACCACATTTCAGTATTCATAAAACACTTTTTTTGCTTTATAAATGGCAGATAATGAGCAGTGTGGTCACAGTCGGCAAACTANATAAGAATAACAAAACTGTAATGAAGGTGACTGCAGTGAGCATACTGTGTTGTCGCACGCCATGCTTGATGTCTGTGATAAATTAACTGCATTATTCAGAAATAAAATGTAATGTTGTGTTGAGAAAGAAGGTTACAAATATTTCTGGATTATAAACCACGTTTCAGTATTCATAAAACACTTTTTTTGCTTTATAAATGGCAGATAATGAGCAGTGTGGTCACAGTCGGCAAACTAGCACGCTATGCACTACCTGACACCACTCGACTTCTTGAGCAGCTGCAGGTCGGTGGCGGGCAGAATGCAGCACTGCCGGCCAGCAAACCTGTATTTCCGCGTTCCACCTAGTTTCTAAACACTATGTTGAGGCCTCAAATATAGTTTTTAGAAACTAAAAAATTATTTAAAAAATAACTTGTTTAACTTATTGTTTCGTATGTTTTGTGTACCTAACATACCTTTTATTAATCTGATGTCATGATAGCTGTGTNCGTTCCACCTAGTTTCTAAACACTATATTGAGGCCTCAAATATAGGTTTTAGAAACTAAAAAATTATTTAAAAAATAACTTGTTTAACTTATTGTTTCGTATGTTTTGTGTCCCTAACATACCTTTTATTAATCTGATGTCATGATAGCTGTGTCTACACTTTCTTTTTAAACTGTAAGAACTGTACACATGAGCTGAAAATATAGATATGGTAGTTTGAGAAACACTTAATACCTGGGATGAGATTAAATACAGCAAAGAAAATCTGTAATAAAAGATTAAGAAGTTGTTTTATTCTCAAAAGCTATTTTATTTCTGTTTATTTAAGGGAAAAGGTTATAAAAGTAACACGGCTTACTTGCGTAAAATGCGTAAGCTAATTAGTGTCAATTTTGTGGACCTAGTCTCGTAATTTTTGTGACGTCCATCTCAGTAACTTAGAAAAAAAGGGGAAGGATAAATATGACAGTAAGATCATCCATGATAAACATTTCTAAAAACATGCATTTTAGTGTTTTGAAAGTAAAAATTAAGTTGCTATTTCACTTAAATTGTTAGGCTTATGAAAGTTAATGAAAGAAAAATCAATACAACTTAAATTTATTAGAAATTACTATGTTTGAAAAAAATTGTNAGCACGGCTTACTTGCGTAAAACGCGTAGGCTAATTAGTGTCAATTTTGTGGACCTAGTCTCGTAATTTTTGTGACGTCCGTCTCAGTAACTTAGAAAAAAAGGGGAAGGATAAATATGAAAGTAAAATCATCCATGATAAACATTTCTAAAAACATGCATTTTAGTGTTTTGAAAGTAAAAATTAAGTCGCTATTTCACTTAAATTGTTTGGCTTATGAAAGTTAATGAAAGAAAAATCAATACAACTTAAATTTATTAGAAATTACTATGTTTGAAAAAAATTGTATAATATAAACCAAACTTTTTGCACGAGGGACTCTGAGCCCCACCCAAACAATTTGTCTCATTTGCATGGCTTAACACCATGACATGTTATTATTTAGGCATATAATGTTAATATATACTAAATATGATAGCTGTGCTC
This sequence comes from Clitarchus hookeri, assembly GCA_002778355.1. NCBI lineage: Eukaryota > Metazoa > Arthropoda > Insecta > Phasmatodea > Phasmatidae > Clitarchus > Clitarchus hookeri. Next base: position 869,589 of record NQII01000317.1, on the reverse strand, counting down.
TTGAAACAAATGTTAGAAGTTATATTAAATTAATAAAAAATATATATACCAAATTCCGTCTGTTAGGCCTAACTTGGAATGTATAAACTTACAAGATGTAAAATTTACATTGTGTGGCTAACTTTTTTGTAAACATATTTATATGCCTTTATTATTATGAAATACGTTAACATATTTTTTTATGCTCACGTCTACATCACATACGAGTTGCTAAACGTGTTGTGGTGCGTATTAAATAATGCCATATAACCGTAATGAAGGCTAGGTCAGATGTAAATAGTAGACATTAAGAAGTTCAGTGTTAAAACTACCTACATAGGGGAAACATAAACACCTTAAATATAATTATGTATGTCAAAATGGTCTTTGCAAACAAAAAGAACTGATTTTGGAGAAAATCTTGAATGTCTCGCCTAGCTGCGTTAAACCACGTCTTCCTGTTTGTTTTGTTTTTGTAACTAACAAATATTTTATCAGGTGTTTTGCGAGATGTACTAGTACACTGCGGCACAATAAACCATTTAGATGATTTTGGTATACTTGACTGTTTATTTTCTCTTTTCATTACTTCAAACAATTTCTATTTAACCAAATATGTATCACCACTGAAGCAAACAAACGCCGCGGCCACGGTTGTATCTGACTTGTGACGTCATGGAGTGAGCAGGCGTGAAGGTGCATTTTGGCGGGTGTTTAAAATTCATAACTTTTTCAAAACTAATTTTTAAATTGTGATACTTTGTTAATGCATTCTAGCACACAAATGAATGAAAACCGAGTGTCAGCACAAAATGTGCAAGTTGCCTATCATACATTTTGTTCCATTAATGATAATATTTTTTCTATTAAAATTAAATGTATAAAAATGGAACACATGAATTAAAAGAGAGCTGCTCTCACATTTTACTTAAGTATATTTATTACATCCTGAGGATGAGAATATAAGAAAATTCATAGTAAAATTATTTGATGACTATACCGAACTATTTATCTTTCATACCCTCATTTGCAAAACAAATTTATGAACGAATTGCAAAATGAAAGTTACCGCACAGTATCATCATAGCCAGACATGTGTCTCACTTGCGTTTAAAACGGTTTGCTTGCGTGGATGAGCCACTAGGGGGCATACAGGTCCCTCCATCATTGATAGCTGCAAAACATCAAATAAGGCCTTAGTGGCAGTGTGAACCACAGAGCCAAGTTCAGTGAACATGCAGTATGCCATGATGGCACATTCAACAAGCCTTTGCCCAGCTGGGCAAGTTTGAGAGAGGCCAACTTTTGCACCATCTTTCTCAGGAGAACATCCAACGTCTGTATGCCTCCATACCTGTGGCCTATTTCATAAAAGTACAAGTCTACAAGTTACAAGTGAATTTACTTGTAAGTTGTAAGAAAAGAACAGAATGCTGTTTCATAAACCTACAAGTACAAGACTTGTAGCTACAAGTAAATTCTTACAAGTTACAAGTGATTTTTACAAGTACTTGTAAAGTTTGGTTTCATAAAGAGACTTGTAACTTACAAGGACTTGTAACTTGTAGCTTATTTCCTACTAGTATCAATACCTACGTAAACGGTTTTACAAGTACGGTTTTAAAATATTGTATGAGTTGGATAATAACGAAGTGTGTTTTTTTTAAAGAACAGATATCATAGTGTGCGTGTGTGAAAACAATGGACCTCATTTTCACTGATTCAGATGAAGATATAGAGGAACAAAATTTTGAGGTTATGAGGCAAGCACGCAATTTCAGACCGAGAGTGAATATGGGGTTTGTTTCATTATTTGAATTTAATGAAAAGTTCCGTATGAGTTCTGTTAAGCTGGAAACACTATTGCTGGAAATAGGTCATCATTTGGAGCACCCCACTCTTCGAAACAAAGCATTATCTACAAAGGAACAAATGCTAGTTTCACTGCACTGGTTGGGAAACGGAGGCCAGTATCACTGTGTTGGTGATATGCATGGTATTTCAAAAGCTACTGTACATCGATGCTTGAAAAGATTTGTAAATGCAGTCAATGTCACTCTCTTTCCAAATGTAGTTAAATGGCCCGACAACGTCGCAGACGTAGTACAGCAGTTTCATGTAATATCTGGGATGCCTCAAGTGTGTGGCTGTGTGGACGGAACATTGATACCCATGGATGCACCTAATGTTTATGAAGAACATTATGTTGATCGCAATGGAAACCACTCCATTAACTGTATGGTTGTATGCGGTCCTACCCATCAATTTTACTATGTCAGTGCAAACTGGCCAGGGAGTGTCCATGATTCAAGAGTGTTAAGGAATAGCACTCTCTGCCACAGATTTGACATAGGCTGGCGACCTTGTCCGAATACAGTACTTCTTGGTGACTCTGGCTATCCTCTGAAAGAATGGTTAATTGTACCAGCACGCAACCAACTGCCAACCCCCGCAGTTAATAGTTTCAATCGGGCTCATAAACGTACGAGGAGGATAGTAGAAAATTCTCTGGGAATCCTAAAAGAAAAATACCCCTGCTTAAATTATCTGAGAGTGCAACCTACATTTGCAGCCAATATCTTTAAGTGTTGTGTTGCATTGTGCAACTTTTCAAGAGACTTGCATGCAGATGTTTGCCTTCCCGAGGCTGAAAACGAAGAAGGAAATATTGAAGGTCCAGCTTTTGAGGAAGATGATCAAATTTTACCGGCAGCACTTGCAAAACAGCAACAGCTAATTAATTATTTTAGATAGGTAGTGTAAAAGTCTAATTTTCAAGGCTGCAAAATTTATAATTAATGACCTAACACTCTTAGGTATAATGCCAATACAAAACTTATCAAGAAAAAATTTAAACAAATTATGTTTGATTAACTTATGTCTTGGGATTGTGTAATGCGGCTTGACAAATTGAATAAATAAATAAACAAATATAAGATGTTTGGAACATATTTATTACAATTAACATTTTAATATTCAAACATAACTATATTTCACAAAATGAGGATATAAAAGTAAATCAGAAACTGGATGCAAGATACATTAGATTACCCTAGGTTAAACAGTGTTAAGTATGACTTCTTCATTCTGAACTTCAATAGCATCTGAATCGACTATAGTGTACGATGCAATTTGTTTGTCACATATATCAGCAGTAAATTGTGATTTCGGAATGCAAAGCTCCTGTTCCAACTTCAAAATTTCAAGTTTAGTTTTATAGTTTTGTAATATCAAATGTTCAATTTGTAAGTTTCGTTTTGTAACAAGAAAGTCTTCATCTACAGCTGGAACTTGAGGTTTTGAATACTTCTTTCGTCTCATTGTGAACTCTGTAAAATCGTAACACTTTGTAAGACATCTAATAGATAGCATTATGCATAAGGTAACAATTTGTTGTAACAGTTTAATTCACCGCATTGTGAGCAATTTTAATGTATTAAAAGTATGTGCCCAAGATGTTTAATTATTGCATTTGTCTAGAGTGTGGCACTTCATTAATTAAATATATTAGTAATGAAATATTGTATTACAAAACAAATTTTATTGAAGCCTACCTTTGCTTGTACTTGGCATGTCATTTGAAGGAAGCTTATTGACATTTGCCTCCTCCTCAGTGCATGTTAATACTGGCATGACTGTATCCCCATTTTCTTGAGTACCTGTAGCAGTCGCAGGAAAAGTGTCTGACACTGACTGCCACGTTTCTGGTACTCCTAATGAAGTAACCACAGGCGACTCTTTTCCAACTATGTCAATAATGACATGGTCAACATCATTGAATTTGCAGGTAGTTCCTCCCGCACTTCCTGTTTTCCGCCTGTTGTCAAGCTTAATCTAGAAAATTACATAAGACAGTTTTATTCACAATTACACATTTAAATACTGACATTTGTTGAATATATTATTTTTACTTGTAAATGCATTTGTCATCTATAATTCCGAACATAACCTCAATACTAATAATATATATCTTTTTTTAAGGTTTACTATATGTTACTTACCATTGAGCCCTTCTTCCAATTTTGCCACAGCACATCACGGAAATATGTCCAGTTCTTCTGTTGTGGCAAGATACCCTGCGATTTTGCGAAATTTGCAACTTCATTCCACACTCTTTGCTTATCATCTTTCGTTAATTTATCTGAAAACGCTCCAAACAGCGTCTTTTTATTTTCTTTGATTTTTTGCAAAACCGACAGTTTGCCATGCAACTGAGATTGCCTTGAGCTCATTTTATGAATGCCTAACGTACAATAACAAATATGGAATACTTCACCACTTCAAAATAAAAACCAGCTGACTTGTAAATCCGTTCTTACAAGTGCACCAACATTTACAAGTCTACAAGTTTTCTTTCTGAAACAACTTTCCTGCACACTTGTAAAATATTCTCTTGTAACTTGTAACTTGTAGACTTGTACTTTTATGAAATAGGCCACTGACCGTGTCGTCACCTGTCTCCGTGCTACAAGTGGTCTAACACCATACTAAGGGCATCCTGCAAGTGTTGTTACCATGCAATACATGCTTGGTGTGGTACAATATTTTGATGTTTTCTATATACATACTACCATGTCGTGTGGTTGTACCTATTTACGTACCCCTGTGATGACACCTGCAGGTTGATTAATTTATTTTAGCAAATGAGTGTAGTTGCACCAACTTTAGAGAAATTATCTTTCTGTAATAAATTTGTAGTAACGTAATTTTTTTTTTCATTGTTTTGATTTAATCTTTTTTAGTTATACATTTTTATCTTTCTTTGTAGTCATTTTTTTTAAATTTTTTATTCTTTAGTTTATCATTTATTTTCAAATTCCATAGCTAGGTATTATTTTTCATATTGTAATTTATACTCACCGGTTTTTCTAATAGATGGTAAAACTTCTTTGTATAACCAATCCTGTAATTTTTCAGCTAAAGACATTTTTGATTTTATAATTGAAATAAACCTAGTTCATTTATAAATTTTGTTATATTTTTTATTTTACTTGCCTTGTTTTATGGCGTGTTAGTAACTCAATTTGCATAAAACCAAGGATAATTTTCTTTGTCTAAAACAAACATCACTTTCTTATTATTAAATATAGCAGTTTTTTATGTCCAGAATCTTATTCCTTTATATAAAAACATTAATCCAAAAAAAATACTGAAATTTTTTTAAGTGATTATGTAATTTCTATAAAAAGAAAATAACTATTGTTAATATAAAATATTATTTTTTGGAAGATAAGATTAACACTATGAACCAAATTCATGAATAAATATAGCAGATTTTTAACACCTTTCAAGGGTCTATAGGAGAAAGAGACATTATATATTCTTACATTTTACCATTTAAATCTATAAAAGATAAAAATATTATTATCTTATAAAATATTTTATTGTGTTTTAGAAATATTATGTAGTTTAGTTTATTTCAATATAAAATGTCAGCCAATAAAGCTTTACTGCCTGGAATATTATATAAAAAATATCAAATATCAATAGTTATTATATTTGTTTGTTCATGCAAAGGAAACCAAATATCTTAAAACATTGAACATAAATTTAATTTATAATAATTTTTGGTATGGTTTAAATTTTTAGACCCTGGAATATAATATAAAGAGTTAATAACTTCATTTGTAATTAAAATAGAAAATCTAATGACTCAGAAAGAGAGGCCACTGAGTTATTTAAAGAGTTTAATACATTCATTATTATTATTATTTTTAAATTTTTAGTCGTGGGCACCTGCACATGAAATCCAATAATTATAATAAAACATAACATCTCATCAGTACTCAAAATATATTTTTATATCAAGAAAACGTAGTGATTACCGACTATTGATTTTGTAAATATTTTCAGGGTATAAAATTGTATACCCTGAAATTCTGTATACAAAAATATAGTTTAGAAATGATCTCACTGAGACTATAATTTTCAGTAAATCCATAAATTAAATTTTGAAAAAATTTTAAAAATTTGTGAAATGCTGTGGTTAAAAGGAAATTAAATATCAAAATTTAAAATTTGAATTTTTCAAAATATTTATTTTTAGAAAAGAAGATTTTGATTTTGCTTTAATAGAAAATGGTTTCACAGACAATTTTAAAATTATAAAAACAATAAACAAAAAATTTAACAAAATATAATAAATTTTAAGTATTGATTGATTGATTGTCTCTTCTTAGTTTCTATCAACCAATTATAATGTTGAATAATAATTCTTCTGATTCAAAAGTTTCAAATTTTATTTACTGCTAATAATTTCCGTATATCTATCAGGCAATAAAATCTTAAAATTGTCACCCAAAACACACAAGATTTTCATAAATTGTATCAATAATGAAAAAGTTTGATGTGTTATATTTATTATATACTTCTAATTCCTTTAAGTTTTTAAACTCAAGCGAGTTGTTCAACATGTTGAGCATTGGATGCATTTTTGTTTGCATCTAATAATATTTTATAATAAAATAAAAAAATTAAATTAAAAAACTATTTGAAAATGTTTATTTAAAATACCTTTCTATACATAAAAAATATAACCTTATTAACTTATATAAAACTAAAGAAAACATTCCTAATAGAAAACTTGAAAAAGTGCTTTGTGATGAATGTGGTAAACATGTTTGTAAATTATAGCTTTAAAAACATAAAAAATAAAATCCACACAGTAAAATTTAAAACTAATATTGAACTAAAAAATGTAAACATTATGAAGAGAGAAAAGGTATTGTTACATGCTTGCTTCTCTGCATCACTTTCCTTGCCCGCTCCGCGAGCGAAGGGGTGTGTGAAGGTCAGGCAGGTGGTAATGTGAGACATCCCCATTTCTTTGCAGTAATTCAGAGACAGCCTTCTCCTGTTGCCAGTTGAGGATTTCTCTTGTTCTTACTAGCAGTTCCACCAGATTAAAATGCATATATACAAAAATAATATCAAAGAAAACGTTTGTACAGGAATTAAAAATTCAATGTAGAAAAAATGAAATTTGAAATACGTATATAAGAATTGTTTAACGAGTAGTGAAACAACAACCAAAACTGTTTATGGCATTTTTTAAAACATTTTAAATTATATACTGTTGAATTACAGAAAACAGTATTATAATCAAATAATGATAAAATATATTTAATTGATAATATAAACACATAACCATATGGATAAACAAAATTTAACTTTCAACAAAAATAAAACTACAAAAATTTTTAAAATATTAAAATAAAGAACGTTCCTCATAAAATTCACAATCCCAACCATCACAACAATCTAAATCATAAAAATATTTCAAATGCACAAATTTAATAAATGTGTAATTATTTTTATTAATTTTTAAAACAATTTTGAAATAATATCATCAAAAATTGTTTCACCTTTTATCATTTTACTATCAATAAGCCACAATTTTAAAGTTTAGTGATTGTCTCGTTTTAATATGGGAACATTTTTAATAAGATATTTAAGTTTATAAATTTTTGGTTCAAAACTAGCAATAGTATCATTATCTAAGTAAATTATTTCATTATATAATTCAACATTATATAGAATTTACTGTAAAAATTTATTACATTTGTAATATTATTTGTTTCAAGAACAATGTAATCTGTTTTAAAAGGTTCATATAAATGTATACGTTTTTGTAATGATCATATTGATCTTTTGGTATATTACTTAAATTCTTTGTTTTGATCAAAAACTTTGATAGGATTTTATTTATATTTGGTATCAAATATGGGGTATGAAATATGTAATTGAAGCAAAAGGATATTCATCATGAAAAATATCATAACGATTTTTCATTAATATAGAATTATTACTTATTAACTTAAACACCTTATACATTTATGTTAAAAATTACTTATTTATCAAATTAAAACTGATTAGAAGGTTGGCATTTAATTAATGAATAAAAATAAAAAGAATGATGAATTTTTGTAAACAATATTTGAGCAATTACTGTTAGTCCAAGCAATTGTGGAAAAAATAATTTGTTAACAAAACTTGATGGTTTGAATTAACAAAAATATGTTTAATATGTTTAATATGTTTTTAGTGCTATGTGATTTTAGATAACTAAGATACAATTCATGAATATTTTACTAAAGGGAGATGTAAAAAGATTGTTTTTATTTTGCCCAAACTTCTTTAAAAGTTTAAAAGCAATTAGTAAGAGATAATACAAATTTTGTATGTAGGTTTAGACAAGAAGATATGAAGTTGAAGGATATTTATTATGATTTTGTTGGCAATATGTCTTATAATAAATTTGAAAAAATTTGTGCTAAAAGTTAGAATAAAGATTTTGTGTACAGCGTGTGTCTAAAAATCACTGACAAACTTCAGGAGGTGATTCCTTATGAAAAATTAAGTAGAAAATGTGTAGGACACTTTGTACCTACATGCAATATTAGGGGAGGAATGACCCCTTGAAAATCAAATTTGAAAACAGTAATCTCCTGAAACATCGGAAACCAAGTGACATTAAATGACAATACTTCGAACATTGTTTTCTGTTATTAGGATCTTTAACCTACAGCAATCATGTGTTTATACCTTCCACAGTAATGAAAATAACACGGGTGGCAACCCTCTTATTGTATGCAACATTTGTACCGTCGGGATTTTGTAATGTTTTATGCTGACCTATTAAGCAGTGTCACTTACATAACAAATATGGTCCTCTAGTTCCAAGTGCGTAGGACCCACCGTTTTCGTTCTAAACACACATGAAGCTTTGGTCCACCGTTACAGTCCCTAACACATAGGCCAAACTACATACATGAGGAAAAGGTTGGCTGCTGGCTTCACTGCACAAGTGATGGTGGAAGACATTTAAACACTTGCTGTAAACAACCTGTATCACATATTTATTGGCATATGTCGCAAGCATAACACATTATCTGTTTCGAACATTAAACATCCATTTTGCGAGAACCATGGGGTGTAGCATATTGACACAGGTCAACATTTGTGATACAATAACCATACCACTTACGTACTGTAAGCCTATAAATGTGTGGCACAGGTTGTTTACAGTATGTGTTAAAATATCTTCCACCATCGCTTGTGCAGTGGACCCAGCAGCCAACCATTGACTCATTTATTTAGTGTGGCCTATGTGTTAGGGACTATAACACTGGACCAAAATGTCATGTGTGTTTTGAATGAAAATGGTGGGTCCTACNTGTTAAAATATCTTCCACCATCGCTTGTGCAGTGGACCCAGCAGCCAACCATTGACTCATTTATTTAGTGTGGCCTACGTGTTAGGGACTATAACACTGGACCAAAATGTCATGTGTGTTTTGAATGAAAATGGTGGGTCCTATGCACTTGCAACAAGAGGACCATATTTGTTACGTAAGTGATACTGCTCAATAGGCCAGCATAAAATATTACAAAATCCTGACGATACAAAAGTTGCATACAATAAGACGGTGGCCGCCCCTGTTATTTTCATTACAGTGGAAGGTATAAACACATGATTGCTGTAGGTTAAAGATCCTAATAACAGAAAACAATGTTCAGAGTATTGTCATTTAATGTCACTTAGTTTCAGATATTTCGGCAGATTACTGTTTTCAAATTTGATTTTCAAGGGGTCATTCCTTCCTTAATATTGCATGTAGGTACAAAGTTTCCTATATATTTTCTACTTAATTTTTCATAAGGAATCACCTCCCAAAGTTTATCTGTGATTTTTAGACATACGCTGTATATTACTATTGATATGAAATGGAAAAATAATGAAGGCAAATGTAGAAAATAGATCAAAGATTTTATAATTATGTGAATAATTTTTGATTTAAAATATTTCAAGAACATTTTTTATTTGTTAATAAATTTATTTGCAAGACATAATTTTTTAGTGCTTGGGCTCACAAACACTGAAATCTATATTTCTGCAAGTAAAAATTTAGTGCATGGGAATTCAGTCCTTATGGTCATAAGGTCTTGAAATAAAAATTCAGTGTAAAATGTTTATTCCCCACTATATTTCAATAATATAAAAAATATTGATTGTTATGATATTTTATATTTCATTTATTATAGAATTTTATGGGTTAATAAGCCAACCCCTGAAAAATTAAAAATAATAAATATGAATTAATTAAAGTTTTCAAATAATTCTGTCCCCGGCATCCCAGATACTGGATTTTAGAAAGAAAAACTAAAGAAATATGAAAATTTGACTTTTTGAAAGGCAAAGTTTAGCAACATTCAAAATATTGATTTATTCATTTAAATAACTAAATAAATTTTGAATTTTTTATACACTAACACATAGTGTAAATTTTTACACCCTGCAAATTTATAATATTCAAAAAAATTATATTCAATTTTTTTTTAGGATTTTCAGTAGATCCAAATTGATTCACTAAATCTATTATCAATTAATCAATTATTTTTAAAATACACTAAATAATCAAAAGTATCTGACACCAATCAGAAAATTAAATACAAGTTTGGGCCGCCCTTCATCTGGAACACTGGCAGCCACTACGGTGTTGGCTCACCCTTAGCACTGATGACAGCCTGCACTCTCGCAGGCATACTTTCAATCATGTGGTGGAGGGTTTCCTGGGGAATGACAACCCATTCCTCGTGGAGTACTAAAATTGATATAGGTATCAATGTGGGTTGGTGTGGTCTAGCACAAAGTCTGCATTCCAAAACATCCCAGAGATGTTTTATCAAATTCAAATAAGGACTCTGCGCAGGCCAGTCCACTAGTGGGACGTTGTTATCATCACACCACTCTTACATGCCCTGCAGCATGGATGAGTGCTGTCATGTTGACAGACACAATGGTCATTCTCGAACTGGTCTCCAACAGTAGTCAACATGAAAGCAGTTAAAATGTCAATGTAAACTTGTGCCTTGACAGTGCCATGTAAAGTAACAAGAGAGCCAAGCCCCCTCCAGGAGAAACACAAAGACACTGTAACCCCATCACCCCTGAATTCAACAGTCGGCACTATACAAGTTGGTAGATCTCATTCACCTGGCATTCGCCACACCCACGCCCTACCATTGGATCACCACATTGTATACCCTGATTCATCAATCCACACAATGGTTTTCCAGTTTCAATGCTCCTTACACCATGTGAGGCAGCGTTTGGCATTTACCTACATGATGTGTGGCTTATGGGCAGCTGCTCGGACATGGAAACCAAGTTTCAACACCTCGCGCAGAACAGTCATGGCGCTTGGAGTAGATCCTGTGTGATGGTGGCAATTGATGATTGATGATTACGCTGTAAGACACTCTTCACAACAATCAAATGTCTCTGACAGTCAACATGGGAGGTCGGCCTGCACGCTTTAGGGTTATACACATCCCTTCATGTTTCCACTCCACTATAACATTGGAAACAGCGGACCCAGAGATATTTAAGAGGGTGGAAATCTTGCGCACAGACTTCTTACAAAAAGTATTAGACCACCTAACCACGTTGAAAGTTCGCTGGTTCCTCAGATTGTCGTTCCATTCTGCTGTCTTGGGCTGTGTACTGACTATTGTGATTGCTGACCATGTGTTCCACGTGGAAGAGGCAGTACTGTGTCATCATCTGTATTAAACACATGTTTTGAAAGGTATCCGGATACTTTTGATCACATAGTGTATTTTTAATTTTCTAAGTTTGACTCGCCCCCAGAAAAAAAATATTTTAATTTTTATGTGAAAAATGTATTAGTAGTGTATATCTGTTGTAGCATGGACCAATTTTCACATAATTAAAACAAATAACCAAGATCTAAAATGTTTTTTACTATTTAAAATGATTTTGCAAAATACTTTAAATTAAATTAATTTTTTTACAATGAATTAAAATATACATTTACTATATAATTGTTTAAAATAAAGTTTCTGTGGTGAATTAAAATATATACATAGAATAAATTTAAATGCATATAAATTTAGCACTGTATACTCATAGCACTCTGAAAAAATTCTTTCATTAAAGTATTTAAATTAAATTTTAACAATTGTTAGTAAAAATATTTTTATTTTAATTATATAGATAAATATTTTAATTTTATGAAAAATGGTTGAAGCTTATGATATATATGTACTATTAATTTTATATGCAGTAATTGTTTTGTTTTGACAGATGTAAAAAATTTACTAAATTATGCAGCTAGTTAGCAGTTTCATGGCCAGCTAAATATTTTTCAGAGCGAGTTCTTTGTTATGACCCATTAAAAAATGAGTGGTTTACATATTGCATTATTGAAGTTGTGTTCTCATTTACAAAGAAAATTTTTTTCTTTTGCAACAGTTTTCGGTTGCACTCCAAATTTTGGCGCAATTCCTGTTAATATCTATTACTACTTTGAAAGTTGAAATCTACAGCACAAATTTCACTTTCCATCAAGTCATTATCTTAATCCAAGTTGAAGAATACCTAAAATACCTATCTACATAATTCAGACCAAGCAGCTAAAGTAAGCAAATTGTAGCGAGGTAAACCAACTGATATTTTCTAATTCTAATAATATTAATAGTGCCACTGCATCAGAAAGAGCTGAATACGGGACTTACCAAGAACGTAATTATAAAAATTCCGCTAAATTCTTAAGTACTCCCGTAAGTGACAAAGTTATTTGCCCTGAGCCTGCCCAATTTGAGTCGGCTCTCAAGACCTCAGTGTTAAGAGCTGCCCAGATCTCTTCACTCTTCACTCTTCACTCTTCACTCACTCACTCCCTGTTAACTGTTGTATGTTTTGTATTGTGATGTTGGCAAACCTGTTAACTTTAGTGTTGTGTTTTTGTTCTCAGAGTGTATATAGTTGTTGTTGTTAAGGTTCTGTTCAGTTGCGTTTTAATAAAGAAGAGCTGAGAAAGCAGTGGCAATTATTTATTACAAACAGAGCAGAGAATGATTACCGAATATGGTAGCGCAGTCCGTAGTTTAGAGGAAGGTTATGCTAGTTTGTAATGATATATGGAAAAACCACAATATTTTTAATGAAGTATTTGTGAACTGAAGGAGCTTACACGTGTTGGTTTATGCAAAATGGAATCCATAAAAACGGAGGTTGCTGTTCCAGTGTTTAATGGTAAGAATTTTCAAACATGGAAGTTTTGAATTATGACAATCTTGGATGCAAAAGATTGTCTGATGTGGTTGAATTGGATGTTCCAAAGCCTGTTACTGCTGAATGGGGTAAGAAGAATAAACATGCTAAAGCTATTATTGTCAGTGGTTTAAGTGATGCGCAGATCAGTTATGCAGAAGAAGTAGTGAATGCCAAGTCAAATTTTGGAGAACTTGTCTTGTGTATATGAAAGGAAAGGAGCTATTGGTAAGCTGATGAGCAAAAAAAAATTGCTGGAACTCAAATTGCAAGAAGGTAGTGAGTGATCTGATGAAACATCTGGATTACTTTGATAAGCTGGTGAAAGAACTGCGTGCATCAGGTGAAAAGATCGTGGACACAGAAATAGTGAGTTATTTATTGATATCATTGCCAAAAAGTTATGATGTGATTACTAAGGTTTTCGATGTCATTAGTGAAAAGATGTTGACAATGGAATTTGTCTCAGGTCAAAGTTGTTACTTGAGTATAATATAAATGTAGATGAGAGGGAACTTGGTAATCAATCAGCTTCAACTGTAGAAGTGTGTCAGGCAGTTAAGAAGTGGTTATGTGAAACGTGATGTTAATGTTTTAAGTTTAACGAGATGGGACATATTGTTAAATACTGCAAGAGTAATAATTCACAGAATCAGAAGAGGTGCTATAATTGTAATGGTATTGGTCACGTTAAAGCTAAATGTTATAAAGAAAAACCACGATAAGGGTAATTGTGGTGGAAACTTTGGAAATTCTCGTAATCAAGAGAATAAGAATTCTGGTGGTAAAGGTGTAAATTTTATAAATGCAAGTATGGCTCAAGCTGGTTTCAATGTTGATGAGAAGGTAAAGTCTCAGGGCTATCGTGCTGAAATGGAAATTGTTAAAGCAGAAATTAAATGGTATGTAGACTCTGGTGCAAATAATCATTGTGTAAATAGGAATGATTTGTTTTATAAGAGTGTTAAATTAAAGAAACCTGAACCAGCAGGTTGTGCAAAAGATGGTGCACAGATGCTTGCATATAAAGTTGATACAATTCATTTTTTTTTTCAAATGGGTATAGATAAAGTAACTGTAGAATTTGCGAATGCACATTATGTGCCTGAAGTTAGAACTAATTTGTTATCTGTTAGAAAATTTGCTAAAGCTGGTACCAATGTTAGATTTTGTGGAAACGAAGTTGTATTTGTTCATGGGAAGGGTTATCCATTTTATGTGGGTGTTCTGGATTCAAATGGAATGTATGAAGTAATATGAACTGTTGCTAAAGAAATTGGTGTAATGACGAATCTATGTACTAGTAAAGTAAGCATGAACACGTGGCATAAAAGGTAAGGCCATCTTAATTATGATACTTTAAAGAAAATGAAAAATGGTAACGTTTTTGATGGTTTTGATTGCACTGATGTTAATTATAACGTAAAATTTTGTAATATTTTTTTGAAAGCAAAACAAGGGCATTTCCTTTTAATGAAAAACGATTGAGGAGCAGGAGTGTGTTATAAATAGTGCATTCTGATTCGGCAGTAGTGAATAGTCCTAGGGGATGGAATGGAGGAAACTGTGTGGTGACTTTTATATATGATTTTTGTCGTTTTAATACTGCCTATGTCATTGAAAGGAAAAGTGATGTATTTGAGGTGTTCAAAGAGTATAAGACATGCATTGAGAATTTAACTGGTAGTCACATCAAGATGTTACAATGTCATAATGGTAGAAAATATACGAGTAAAGAGATGAAGAATTTTTGTCATGAGTCTGATATTAAGATTCAGTACACCGAGGTGTATACCCCACAACATAATGGTGTGGCAGAGAGAGATAATGAGACTTTGATGAATACAGCTCGTTCTATGTTGAAAGAGAGTAAAGTGAAATATGAATTATGGAGTAAGGCAGTGTATTGTGCAAATTATTTGAGAAATAGGAGCCCAACTTCTGCAAATAAGGACAAAACACCATATGAGTNTATTGTGCAAATTATTTGAGAAATAGGAGCCCAACTTCTGCAAATAAGGACAAAACACCATATGAGTTGTTTTATGATAAGGTACCATACCAATACCAATTTACGAGTTTTTGGTTGTGAAGCGTATGTAAAGATTCCAGAGAACTTACACAGAGGAAAGTGGTCTGATAAGTCGTGGTGTGGAATTATGAAAGGATATACGGACACAGGGAATAAGATTTGGTCAGAAATGTTGTGTCCAATGAGATGGTTAGTGTTGATAGTAGTGTTTCAAGTGAAACAAAGACAATGGTTAGAATGGTATCCGAGACGAAGAGGAAGATAAAGAAGTTGAAAGAGGAGTTAGTGATGAGGGGGTAGAAGAAGNTGTGAAGCGTATGTAAAGATTCCAGAGAACTTACACAGAGGAAAGTGGTCTGATAAGTCGTGGTGTGGAATTATGAAAGGATATACGGACACAGGGAATAAGATTTGGTCNAAGTGGTCTGATAAGTCGTGGTGTGGAATTATGAAAGGATATACGGACACAGGGAATAAGATTTGGTCAGAGAAACTAAGGAGAATATATGTGGCCAGAAATGTTGTGTTCAATGAGATGGTTAGTGTTGATAGTAGTGTTTCAAGTGAAACAAAGACAATGGTTAGAATGGTATCTGAAGATAAAGAGGAAGATAAAGAAGTTGAAAGAGGAGTTAGTGATAATGTGGGGGTAGAAGAAGAAATTCTAGAGAATGAGGATGGTGGGAGAAGAAGTCAGAGGAATAGAAGACCACCTGTAAGATTTGATGATTATGAGGTGTATGCTTGTCATGTAGATTTTGAGGCCCCTCAGACATATGAAGAACTGAACGCTATGAAAGAGAATGATGTCTGGTTGTTGTGCAGGAAACCTGAAGATGTAGAGACTGTTAATACGAAGTGGTGTTTACGATGAAGTATGAGAATGGAAAGAAGATTTACAAGGCAAGGTTAGTTGCAAGAGGATTTAAGGAGCAAGGAAATTTTGATCCTGAGGAAATGTATGCTCCAGTGGCTAAGTTGACGACTATTAGGATGTTCTTGTCTATTGTGGATCAGAGGAAGTATCATATGGAACAGTTGGATGTAAAGTCTGCATTTTTGAATGGTAAATTGGATCATGCTGTTTACATGAAGCCACCAAAGGGTCTTAAGTGTAGAAAGGGACAAGTATGTAGCTTGAAGAAATCGTTGTATGGTCTGAAGACAGCACCTAAGGCTTGGAATAAAGTGTTTGAGTCTTTGATGGTGAAGTTGAAGTTTAAGAAGTCATACCATGATAGTTGTCTTTATACAAGGAAAGAGAATGGATTATATACTTATGATTAAATATACTGATGAATTATTGATCGCCTCTTCAAGGTAGGGTGGTATTACTAAACTGTCTGATATCTTATCAGAAGAGTTTAAAATGAAGAGATTAGGTACGCCCAGGAAGTTTTTGGGTTTCAAGATTCAGTGGGATCATGAAAAAAGAGAGATGAAGCTCAGTCAGGAGCAGTATACGAGAATGTTTTTAAGAAAATTTTATATGGAAGAGTATAATTCGATTGGTACTCCGATGGAAGTGAATTTTAAGATTGATGATGAGTGCACAGGTGACAAAAAGTGGCCTGTATGAGAACTAGTAGGTAGTCTATCATATTTGGCGTGTGGTGTGCATCCAGATATTATGTTTGCTGTAAATCTGTTGAGTCGATATCAGGAGAAGCAAACTGAGAAAGTCTGGATGGGACTGAAGAGAGTATTATGTTATTTAAGTGGTACTGTAGAGTATGGTTTGAACTATATGTGTAAGGAGGAGTCTAAGTTCCTTTGTGGATATGCTGATTCAGATTTTGCTTCAGAAGTAATTGATCGTAAATAAATTAGTGGTTTTATTTTTAGATTTTTTGATAAGGTAATTTGTTGGTCTACTAAGAAGCAAGGTAGTGTTAGTCGCTCGACAGGAGAGGCTGAATATGTGGCCTTAAGTCTTGCAGTAATGGAAGGGGTTTGGCTAAAGTATTTGCTTTCTGAATTTAACGTAACAGAGCCAAACTTTGTTATTTATGAAGATAATACTAGTTGTATTAATATTGCTAAGAATGCAGAAAACTCAAAACTTACTAAGCATATTGATATTCATCATCATTACATTAAAGATAAAGCACAAGATGGTACTGTTGTGTTACGATTAGTTGATTTGACAGGAAATCCTGCAGATATTTATACGAAACCTGTTAAGAAGGATTTGTTTGTTAGCCATTTAAGAGCGTTAAAAATTTATTAATTTTTGGTTTTGTAATTTAATTTAAACAGGTTTGAGGAAGGGTGTTAACTGTTGTATGTTTTATATTGCAATGTTGGCAAACCTGTTAACTTAAGTGTTGTATTTTTGTGCTCGGNGGGTGTTAACTGTTGTATGTTTTATATTGCAATGTTGGCAAACCTGTTAACTTAAGTGTTGTATTTTTGTGCTCGGAGAGTATATAGTTGTTGTTAAGGTTCTGTTCAGTTGCGTTTTAATAAAGAAGAGATGAGGAAAGCAGTGGCAATTATTTATTACAAACCGAGCAGAGAACGATTATCGAACACTCCCTGCCCATTTTAACTTTCGTAAGGAATACCATAATACCTAACTTATTGCAATCTTGTATTGACACTATGAACCCAGATTTAAAACTAAAAATATGCTGGAAGCACAAGTACAAGACCACTGCATTAAGCAAAATTTAATACGCACAAATGGTGAAAGAATACTAACATGACAATGACAGATAAACACAGCCTATAGGGCTATAGAATCTAAAATTGTCATCAGCAGTTGTGCCATGAGGCAGTGATAAACTACTCCAAGATACAAAACAGAAACATTCACAATGTTTTGCCCCTCAGTGTCTATATTCAGCCAACCAACACATATCAGCAAGATGTAAAGACCTGTCCTGTATTTGGCATGCACATATGCTGATAACCATAATGTTAACCAGCCTGCTGCAAATGCATACTAGAAGGTAGATGCTTGTAGCAGAATCTATTCAAGACATTTGGATTCTAATGTGGCTCAAATAGAAAGAGATCGGAGTGCTAAGCTCAAAATACTTTTCAGGCTGAAAAATATATTGAGCTTCTATATCAACATCGGGTCATTCAGTCAATGACCAATGAAACTGTTTTTTTNTTCAGGCTGAAAAATATATTGAGCTTCTATATCAACATCGGGTCATTCAGTCAATGACCAATGAAACTGTTTTTTTTAATGTTTACAAAAGAAAATAACAGGTTGTTTATTAATTAAACATAAATACTTAAAAGTTTGACATGTTCNTTTTTTTAATGTTTACAAAAGAAAATAACAGGTTGTTTATTAATTAAACATAAATACTTAAAAGTTTGACATGTTCCAGTACAAGGATTCCCCAGAAATGGAGATGTGATTGCTAATTAACAAAAACATTAGCCTAAAACTGGGCCGCAAATCCGCCTAAGATGCCATGCCTGATGAAACTGATTGGTCACAGTTTACTAGAAAAATAACATTTTATTCATTCACGAAACAATTTTAAAAGATAGATGTGTTACGGTTAAAATTATTCCTCAGAAAGACTGAATATATAAACTATCACCCGACCTTGTCCCTCGACCGGCGTACGGCCGCTATGGGCCGCGTGCACATGAAATTCATGTGTATGATGCATGTGATGCGAGTGGTGCGGATGATGTGAATNGGGCCGCTATGGGCCGCGTGCACATGAAATTCATGTGTATGATGCATGTGATGCGAGTGGTGCGGATGATGTGAATGCGCCGAAGCCCAGAGGGCCCACGAGGGATGATCCAGGGTCTTGTTAGTTTAAGCAATTTATATATAATCATTTTGTTTGTGAACTCCTGTGCACATTTTGTGATTTTAGTGATAGTGTTTTTTTCCATGCCATTATCAACCAAGCTTAAATTACATCTATGGTTGTGTGGTCCACGGGGCCGTCATTTCCAGTAGCACGCATATGCTCTGCTTCCAACTGCCATTAGGCAGTCTCTTCTTGGAGCTCGTGCCGGACGGACGCGTGCCACGAGGGTTTCATCTTTGCGTTAGTGATAATCTTTCTGTTTGCTTAAATGTTCTATAACTTTTTTGTTTTGCCACCGCAGCCGGCCTTTGACCCACCTGCTTTTCGGAGGGCTTTTAAATAATATTTTCTGCCGTGAGGTTTTTTCTCCATACGTAACTGTTTGTATTGTACCTCAGGCTGGATCAGACGAAGCCTGAACTTAATTTGGTTTCGGCCCCATGGCTATTTCACAGTGTAATATGTTTTGTGCGGACTTTCTGTATTGCCTCAAGTGTTTTAATGTAATTTTTATGGCAAATATGCGTTGGATTGCACCCGATTCAATGAGCACGTAGTCGACTCCATTCTTGTAAGTTAGTACCTTTTCCTGCTGTATAATCATGTTAGGCATGTTCTGTGGTCAACAGCAGAGCAGAAGAGTATTTCATGTGTGTGTGTCTTAGCATCAAGTAAGTAGCCACACAGCAATGTTACCCCCTGGATAAGTTTCTTGGTCTACAGTGTGACCGTGTGCATATTCACAGCCTGGTGCCCTGGGAATCTCAGTTGACACCAGTAACAGAAAATAGATTCCCATCAAAGTTAGCATGAAAACTGGCAGCGAATTGGCCTAAGAAGACATTCATTCATGAAACAATATTTTAAAAGGTAGGTGAGTGACAGTAAAAATTAATCCTAATAACTATATACATGAACCCAGATTCCCATAAAAATTAGCATATAAACCAGGCCAATGAATCTACATAAGATGCAGTGCCTTAAGAGACAGTTTGTTAGAAAAATAAGACTCTATTCATGGGGTTACTAGTTTTCTGCAATGTGCAGAATCACAAAATTTGCTTTAATTATTTGAAATTATGAAATAAACAAACACTCCATGAAAATACAAAATAATTGTGTAAGACTGACATGTGAAGTAGTAAAAATACAGTTGTCTTGAGCATTAATTACCATAGTTTGTGCCAAACCAATTTCTAGAATGTTTGATTGCGTAATCAATTGCTTGTCTGAAAGACTTTCGACAGTATCAAATTATATATTACAACTTAAAATTGTGTTTCTGTTATTGGAAAATGTGTTGATTTAAATTGGATGTCAAAGTTATTGCTATGGTTGTATAAGTTNAAAATTGTGTTTCTGTTATTGGAAAATGTGTTGATTTAAATTGGATGTCAAAGTTATTGCTATGGTTGTATAAGTTACAAAGGGAGAATTTTACATTTTTCATGATGTTAGCATTGCAATGTGCGGGTATTACAATACAAATATAAAGTGTATGTGTGCATTAAACAAACAAACACCAACAGCACAGCATTTAAATGAAAACAATGGTGTGGTACAAATAAAGGCTCTGCTACAATAAGCTGGTGGAATTATACTGTTACAAGATGCCAGGGGCATATCTGAGTTCATGAGGAATGAAGGCCTTAATAACAATAAAACAACTAAATTTTATTTTNACAAGATGCCAGGGGCATATCTGAGTTCATGAGGAATGAAGGCCTTAATAACAATAAAACAACTAAATTTTATTTTTAATTTAATCACGCAGCCAATATTTACACATTATACTACCCTATCTCCACTATTACTCTTGTTAATCTCATTAAGTGCAATATTTAATGCTCACATCTATTTCAAATAAAGTCCTTATCACTGCCTTTATTTTGCTTAGAGTAATTTATTTCACACACATTATTTACACACATTCAATCTACAGTATCTCTTGCCATAATTTCAAATTTCTGTTACGCATCCAGTTCAATAGTCCTGCCCGCCAGTCTCGCTCTTCACTGTACAGATGCTCACAGTCTGTAGACTTAACTCTCGATGGTCAATGTCGCAGCCATTCGTCGCTTTGCTATCTTCGCACACCTGGCGCTTAAGGCTGCACAATCCTCCAAACTCTGAAATGTCAGCTTGGAGGCCTGTCGCTGGCTTGATCTAAAAGGTTCCCCGCACCCAAAGTCTCACTGAGAGGCTAGGGCAATGACCAGGACATTCTTTCAACAATAACCCCAGAAATTCCATCTGCTGAAGGATGGGAGCGCACAAGTCCCACTAGGTTTATCTGGCACACACAGTAGCTCACCTTTCTAACTTGCAGCACACTTCTTGTGATTACAACTCTACCCTTGGCAAACTGTTTTGCTTTCTTAAGCTGGATAGGGCAAGTGAAGCAATGCAGACCAGCAACATGTAACAATACTATCGCAAAATACCAAGACTATTCATTATGAATTGCTTGTAGCTATTATTTTCTAAGGGAACACCACCAAAATGGGAAGGGAGGAAGTAAACAAACTTCCAGAAATTTGACACCAGGAAAACTTGACAAACAAAAAGTCATTGTGTTAAGTATGGATGAGGAAAACAGACCCAAATTTAATGAATGCCCGCTTTCACAAATCGTAATTGGTGATTCGTATTCAAAGCAATACGGTTGTGCATTAATATATCACACCAAATTCTGATATGGTGCACCACGAAAACATCAACAAACAAAAAAACACACGGCAAATGCTCTGCCATCAGTTATGAGTCAAAAGAACTAAGTTTCACCAACATATTATAACAGCGGCACCGACAATCCACTGACTAGCTGCTAGCACCAGCACCATACCAACAATCCACAGACTCATGGTAGCAGGGCCTTCAACATTTTGCAAACCTTAATAGCATCAGGGGAGAAAACCAAAATTTAATATAATGAATAGGTTGTTTGAACAAAACTTACTTTATGGTGGAAAAGGTGAATAAACTCAATTAAGTTACTTAGTGGAATCTTACTGTTCTTTTAACCTACACATTACATATACAAAGCAAAATAAATAAATTCAAGTCGACTTTATAAGTTACATGGTCGTTAAGTTTTTGCAGTCAAATAGTTGGGCTGATGCAAAATGTGGCACACTCCAAATTTTTTTTACTTCTATCATTTGCAAAATAGTTCTTTTTATGATTTGCATTTTTATAAGCAGTTTTCTATTCTTTGTGGGAACATGCTGGTGATACATGCCATCACTTTTATTTTATACATTCATGCCAAATGTCTCTTTTATATGCACACACATGTACTGTATATATGGAATTTTAAGTGTTTTTTTAAAATTGAACTGGTAAATTTCAGCCATTAAAATAACATATTTACATAAAGTCAAGCACTTAAATTTAGTATTTTTCTGAACAAAAATTAATTGTACACATACTTATTGTTTGTAATATAATATCACATTTTAAAAATACCTAAACTTTTGACAAAATTTTAGAAAAAGGTATTAAAAACATTTTTACGGAAAAAGCTGTGTCAATTTATTAAAAAACAAAACATTATTTTGATAGGTAGGTGTGTTCTGGTTAAATTTATTCCTTATAAATGCAGATAAGAACATAGATTTACCTTCAAACCTCTAATACAGTAGAATCCCGATAATTCGTATTGTCAAGAGACTGAATGTTAAATATGAATTATCGCGATATTCAAATTAGCAGGATTACCAATAGTTGGGAGAAAAAAAGAAAATATACATAATAACGAGATTAATGCAAATTTGCATTAATATGTAATGATAAACGCATGGCTACATATTATGTATACATATGTATATATAAATCAATAATTACATCAATAAAAACACATTAAAAATTTACGTTTAAAAAAAAATCTGTAATTTTCTTTTGGTGCAAGCCTTGCAGACGGGTATTGTCGATGGCTTTGTCAAGCATGTTTAAAGCAGAAAATACTTCATCGTCTGATTTTGCTAAGAAATGGCGCACGTTGTTGATGTATTGTTTAGCCACTTTAGGTGTAATTGTCGGCACATCATCTTCGTCATCACCTTCATCATCAATGTCCTGAGATGGAGCCAAAATTTTGTCATCAGTTAGAATCCCCGCTACCGCTAGGACATCGTCAAAATGGAAGAAATCTTAAAACGTTATAGAATTTTCCTCATTTTGAGGAAGACGATTCCAATTCACAGGGCATTCAAATCTTGTTCAGTAACTGTTGATGAAAGTTCCATCCTCGTGAATCCACAAGCACGAAAACA
>NQII01000317.1:818029-846274 GCA_002778355.1 Clitarchus hookeri | reverse complement strand
CACTAAGCTTCTTAAATTTTATGCTGTGCCTTTTTTTAAACCTATCAAACCAACCATCACTCGCATGAAAGTCTTTAATTTCCATTTTTTCTGCGAAAACTTTTGCTTTTTCTTTTAAAATGTTTCTTCCAACTGGTACATTCGAATTCCGTGCTTGCGCAAACCACTTTTTTAAATTCTCTTCTAGTTGTGGATACTCAACAGTCTTAAAGCACTTTACTTTGCTGTCCGGTGTCTGGAAGGCGATTTTGTCCTGGTTCTTCAGAATTGATGTTATTGTGGAAGGAGGAACGTTATAACGTTTAGACACGTCAATTTGTTTATCACCACCGGCCACGGCGTTAATGATTTCTTTTTTTTTCTCTAATGGAAAGACACTTATTAGCTCTTTTCGGAGGCATGGCTAAGAACGAACTGACTAACTTTTCACTCGCTCTGCTCCTTCTTACCCTCTCATAACCGTAGACCGGACACCCAGGCGCCTCTTAGTTCTGAGAATCACAGACACATCGCCTCACAGCCTACTCGGCGTCATTACCGGCCCTTCAAACCCTCCTACGTCCCTCAGTACCCTTCCGGTCTTTTTTACCCTGCCCGAATTGCATAAATCTAGAGCTGGTGTACAGTCTAGGGTTAAAAACATTACGAGTTAACAAGATTTTTAAGTTGTAAATAAGAATTATAAGACGTTTTAATTGAACTCCAGCACCAAAATAAATACGTATTATCAAGGGGACCGGAATGCATTGTTTTTTTTTACGAATTAAAGGGATTTTCTCAAGGGACCGGCAAATTTGTACGAATTAGCGGGATATACGAATAATCGGGATNAATTGGCGGGATATACGAATAATCGGGATGCAAAATATCTGGATTTCACTGTATTATCTTTAATATAAAATTTTTTGTATGTAATAAAAGAGCTTGAGCTTGAAAACNAAAATATCTGGATTTCACTGTATTATCTTTAATATAAAATTTTTTGTATGTAATAAAAGAGCTTGAGCTTGAAAACTTTTCAACAGGCTCCTTTGGTTTGGCTTGAACTAAAAATTCCAGACTCCTAGACCTCTACCAAATAGAAACTCAAAACTTATTCCTCACACTATGTCTAAAGATCAATTAAAAAAAATTATGTATCATAAGTGACTGTATTTAAGCAAATAAACCTGTTTTTTGTCAATCAAATAATTTAGATAAATATTCTCCATCTGCAAATACACATTCACCAAATGCTGTTCATGTCTTTGTAAATTATAGTAAAAGTATAAGTAACATTTGACGAGAGGCATATCATTAGTGGAGATGCTTAATTTCTAACCACTTTCTAGTAAAGATTATAAAAGCACTTCTGTCTAAAAAAAAATTCTGCAACCACCTGTTTAACAACTGTAATGTAACATGCTACTTTAAAGAATTTCTGGACATAAATTAGATTGTTATCCCCTAAGTTTACATGATGCAAAGAAAAATTCTCTAATTTAAAACACAGTTAGGATAATGTCTTTATAAAATAAAATAAAATAAAACAAAATAACATTAAATAAAATAAAGTTTCAGAAAAAATTTGACAAAATTTTTAGAAAAAATCTGACAAAATTTTTATATGGTAACAAAAATGTAGTAATGCCTCTTGCAATAGGTAATGGAGAAGTAATAATTTTAAATAACTTGCTGAATGTTTGCATTAATGTTGTGATCTTTAAATGAATGGTGCAATGGGGATGAATGACTAGATGGAGATTTTTGGACATTCACCATTGCGATGCAGATGTCTGTCATGGAAAAATAAAACTGAGCATGAAAAAATACTTAAAAAAGACAAGTAACTTATGGACAAGAAAAAAATTAGTACAGGATGAGTATAAAAGAATACCGGTTGAAACTTCCAGATATTATAGTTTTGGTTTGTTGGATGTACCTCGATTGACCAATCAAATGAACTGTGGAATCGTGAAGTTTGTTTACCATACATTCATAAATGTTCAATGTGACCACCATNTCAAATGAACTGTGGAATCGTGAAGTTTGTTTACCATACATTCATAAATGTTCAATGTGACCACCATGTGCGGCCCGAACGACATCTGCGCGATAATCAAACTCGTTCCACACTCTTGTCAGCATGTCCGGTGTTATGGTTTGAATGGCGTCCGTAATTCACGTTTTGAGGTCGTCAATGTTAGCCGGCAATGGTGGACGAAACACTTGATAAGCAAATAAGTGGCTGAGTTCCGAGCGATAGACGAGAGAAGTGACCAGCGGAGGGGAAACCTGCGACTGCGAGTATCANCAAATAAGTGGCTGAGTTCCGAGCGATAGACGAGAGAAGTGACCAGCGGAGGGGAAACCTGCGACTGCGAGTATCAAGCAATGAAGAGTGCGGCTGGCAGGCTGGACTATTGGACTAGATGCATGAGTGAAAGACATTAATAATGGTGGCAACAGATAGACTGAACACATGTTAATGATGAGTCTGAGTTAAGTGGCTATAACCAGAGACATTAAGAATTACAGTAATTAGAGTTGAAATAAACATGAAATATTGTGCTCACTGTTAAATAAAAAGAATAATAGAGAAGACAGATAATTTAATGCTGTGAATAATAGCTGTGCGAATAAATTAGAAATCAAATTTAGTTCTTTTATTTTTATAAAGACCTCCATTTCACACTAACTCAGATACGCCCATCAGGAGTACCCAACACTGCTGTCAGAAGTGGGATGGAGTCAATTATTAATAAATCAGTTGTAAATAAATTTAGACTATAGGCAAGTAGTTAGTGATTTAAAACAAAAGAAAAAAAAAATTTGAACAACTGTTGGTGAATATAATTAAGACTGTTCTGTACAATCATCACTGTGAATGTTAACTATAAAAATGTCTGCAGAACTAGAAGCACTGTGAGCATTAATTGAGGGATTAAGTAGCCAAGTGAGTACAAGTGCAAATAGCTTAAGTGAAGATGTAAATACCCAAATTAGTTGTGTAATTGAAACTGTAAATAGTGCAAATGAGAATGTAGACAAGTAAATAGACGAGAATTGACTGTGTGGACGAGAAAATTAACAGAGTGAATGAAAGAATGGACAACGTAAATGAAATAGTGAACAGCGTAAACAACAGGATGGACTGTGTCAGTGGAAGGAGGACAGCATAGAGAACGAAATGAGTGCAATGAAGAAGGAATGGCACAGCTGCACCCAGCCACCAGGAGAGCCACTGCAGGAACTATGGCAAGACATTGTGCGGCTGTCTCAACTATCTCTGGAAGGGTGCCCTGAGAAAATGTGTGACATCATCGCAGTTGCCTTCTTCATCTATGCCATTGGGGACACAGAGGTATGGCCAGCAGTACATCTGGTTGCACCCCACAACATCCAGGACGCCCTGGCCTAAGCACTGGAGGTGGAGTCAGCAAGACAGGAGCTCACACCCCGACATCCAGTACATGCAGTGAGAGAGAGAATAATGAAGGCACTGAAGGAGTTGCAGTTGGCTTTCAAGGACACGCTTCCAGGGTTCATGCTACAGAGCCTCGCCGCCCCTCACCCAAACAGAGGGAATGTTGGTTATGTGGAAAGCTGGGGCACCTGAGAGCTTATAGCCCACAACAGAAGCAGCAGCCAGTAAAGAGACAGCTTGGTGAAGGACAAATGGCCCTGATAAGCACATGCAAGCACTTGCGTGAAGAAATTTGTGAGCTTCGTGCATATGCCCAAAAACTAAGAAACCGCATCGATGAGCTGTTGCTGCATACCTCATAAAGCAGTTGTAAAATGCACACAATAACTTTTGAGTATTGTCTAGATGCCCTGTGCACACTGTGCCACATAGCAGCGAAAGAAGCCCATGGCATGGATCGGATGATGTGATCGTCTACCTCAGTAGTGGCTCTAAATATAGTAGTACTATGAATGAAGTGATTCGGGGGGCAAAGAACCAGTTTCATGAACTCGAGAAAGGGAGTGAGGCAGTAGACAGGAGCTACCAGTGCTTCATGATACATTGGACGAGGATCCAGCCACAAACTGCAGCATCCACCGCAACTGCCAGCAATTTTCAGATTGGTATATATGGTCTAAAGGAGGATGCAAGGGGAAATTCTGGAGTTGCTATCTTTTCAAACCAGTAATGAAAGGCTTAGTCCTCCTGTAAGGCACAAACGACCATATAGTGACAGGATGAAGACCCGGTATGAGAGGCGAATGTCGGGTGAGGTATTTCAAGAAGGACTACTGGTTTGGCTGTACAACCCACAGAAACGAAAAAGGTACTAGAATCTTTAGAAATGTTGGGAAGGCCCCTACAGGATTCTGAATAATATCAGTGATGTGGTCTTTCGGATTTGTCGTCAAGGCTCTCGGACAAAGCCGAAGGCTGTCCACATCGACCAAATGGCACTCTACGAAGGTCCTGACTTTGCAGAGTCTGTTCGGGATGAAAAGACTTTGCAGAATCTGTTCGGGATGAACAGACTTGAGGAGGGTGGAATGTTACGTGTCGCTGGTCTGCGTCGCTGACCTTGGCATGCCTTGTGCGAGCGGGCAGAAGATAAGGATAGAGTAGTGATGATAACGGGGCAACAAGTCAATGGAATGTTTTGAATGGCAGGCGAGTGAACTGCGTATCTGTACAAAAGCAAACAGACATGATAATCCCTATTGCGGCGTACATTGCTGACNACATGATAATCCCTATTGCGGCGTACATTGCTGACCCTGGTTGTACTGATTTCTGCGTTTATCTGAAGAATGCTCTGGATTACTGACCTCGTTCTCTCAGCATGACTCGGGATGCATTGAACCTTCCAGATGGTCAGGGCAAACAATATAAAAGTGTGACAGNACCCTGGTTGTACTGATTTCTGCGTTTATCTGAAGAATGCTCTGGATTACTGACCTCGTTCTCTCAGCATGACTCGGAGTGCGTTGAACCTTCCAGATGGTCAGGGCAAACAATATAAAAGTGTGACAAGCCTCCGAGCCAAGGAGCTGGGTTGAGTGGCTGAGTTCTGTGTGATAGACGAGAGAAGTGACCAATGGAAGGGAAATCTGCGACTGAGTATCAAGCAGTGAAGCGTGCGACTGGCAGACTGGACTATTGGATGAGATGCGTGAGTGAAAGACACTACAAATGGTGGCAAAAGATAGACTGAACACGTGTTAATGATTAGTATGAGTTAATATACTGTAACCAAACAGACATTAAGAAGAACGTTAATTATGGTTGAAATAGACATTAAATATTGCGCTCACTGTTAAATAAAAAGAGTAATAGTGGAGACAGATAATTTAATGCTGTAAATAATTGCTGTGCAAATAAATTATAAATCAAATTTAGTTCTTTTATTTTTATTAAAACCTTCATCCCTCACAAACTCAGATACGCCCCACAGGTGTCATATATATATATATATATATATATATGTATATATATATAGACACAGAGAGACATATAGAGTCAGAGGGTGGGAGGGGAGAGAGACACACACAGACACTCTCTCTCTCTATCTATCTCTTTCTCTCTCTCTATACGCTGAACAGACAACACAGGCTGGTTATCTGCTACATAAATAAGACAACACTGGAAACAAAGACAACAAAAAACTGGCGCGAACACAGTTACTATAAAAAAAAAATTAATTTTAGTGTAGGAAGATTACCTGTAGTATAACAAATTAAAAATTTACAATGTAGAATGATTTCATGTGCTACATAAACGTAGGTGAACCATACCTAAAAGTACATAATTGAATATTAAATAAAAAAATAATGGATAACCAATTAATAATACAACAGAAAATTTGTTGCCGAATATAGATATCACAGAAGAGCATACTAAAAAGAATAAACACGTATATTGATAAAATAATGACATGCACATAGTTTTATATTATGCAAGCGCTCCAATTACAAAATTAGAATACAGTATACAGTCTTGAATAAAATACATGATAAGTCATGTAGCGGTCACAGAACATGCTTTGAATACTGTACATGAATAACATTGTCATTTTTACACCTGCAGTTGTGTCATTCAGCACTGACCTTGGAGTTGCTGTCAAAAGTAGGCAGTGTGCATGAGAACAGACATCCAGTGTGTTGTCACATGATGCAACAATTCCAGTTGCTCACTCCTGTATTTTTCCCAGCGTGGTTCATTTTGCATTCATTTTCAATGTCATATAAAAACTTACTATTGGAGCATGAGAAAAGGCACAGAGAGGCATGGCTCATAAAGAGCTGATATTTAACATATAAAGCTTTGTAGTGGCCCTAAGCAGTGTGAATTAAACCACATTCAAACAGTTAGGGTCATAACCAGAGCCAATTTTAACATGGTCTAAATTAAACTATAGGTATGGTTTAGATAGCCATTGTTAGGGCCTAGAAATTTTCGCGAACCACAATATAACACAAAATAATGTGAATTATGATGAAATTACTGTTATCCGTGGAATTGTGTAATAATTCCCATATTTGTGAACGTCAACAAAATTGCTTATTTAAGTGTATCTAAAATCACAATGTAATCTTCTTACCATGAAACCTCTAACAAACATTAAGTTTTACAATTTTCCATTTGTTATGCAGCATTATCTCTCATTTACTTCACATACATGATNCCTCTAACAAACATTAAGTTTTACAATTTTCCATTTGTTATGCAGCATTATCTCTCATTTACTTCACATACATGATGATCACATTGTTGACTATACAAACTTAAACAAAATTTTAAGTCATGAAAAGATTCATAAATTGATTGGCAGCAAGGTCACAAGATTATCGTTGCACGTACAATTCAATATACCAACCAGAATCGCTGAGATGCTCATTCAAGGGCAGAATTATGCCTAACGTGTAATTTTTATTTGTAAACAGACACCTGTAACCAAGAATGTTGGTCATGATGAAAGTAAATAATATGTATATATTGTTATGNTTTTATTTGTAAACAGACACCTGTAACCAAGAATGTTGGTCATGATGAAAGTAAATAATATGTATATATTGTTATGGTGAATTTTTAGTTCTTAAAAGTTTGTTTGTGGTTTTTTTGAGTAGAATGAGTCTACTGTGATTGTTTTACCAGTATCTCACCTGAAGAAGGGGGCAGATTCCAGGCTCCGAAAAGTAGTGATGTTTTAATTTGTTTGTCGTTCTGTGTCCTCTCTGTTGGTTTATTTATTCTTTCCTCTGGTTATTGTTGTTGTTTGTAGTTTTGAATTATTTGGTTTTATTATCTGACAAGGAATATTTTTCCTGACTTGTGTTTCATTGTGATTTTTTATTTTTACTTTTTGTTTTCATCATTGTGTTGTCTTTTCTTTTGGTTTGCTTTTGTTGTCTGTCCAGTTTTGTAGTAATAAGTTGCTCGTCCATCTTCTTGTCATTTTAATTATATTCATATCTGTTTTCTATTGACAAGGAAACAGCTTTTCCTAATTATCTGTCTATGGTGTTGTACAAAGGTCTTGTTTATGTCTTGCTGAGTTCTGTGTGTGTGCGTACNTTTTTCCTAATTATCTGTCTATGGTGTTGTACAAAGGTCTTGTTTATGTCTTGCTGAGTTCTGTGTGTGTGCGTACGCGTATGTGTGCGTGTGAAATTTTTATTTTTATATAGTCTCATGGTTGGCAATGGACACAGTCCAATCACACCATCATAATAACATGAACTCATTATTGCCATTAAATTTCAAAGTTAATAAGTTCTTTCTATTCCCGTGATGGGTGTGGGCGAGCTTATAAATACTTAATGTCAGGTGATGTTGCTCTCTTGATGTTGGACTCTTCTTCTAATGAGAATATGGCGGCAAGAGGACAAGTTTGTCCAAGATAGGAGACAAAGAGATGTCTATTACCCTGTTAGATAAGTAACTTTTACTTTTCTATTACGTAGGTAGAGTTAATTGGTAGACGTTTTGGGGTAGATGTTCGAGTTAAGTCATGTCCCTTACTTGATCATGTACCGCACTAATTACATTCAACTCTCGATTCTATGACCCTTCACGGTTTCTGGAAAAATAGTCACTTCAAGAGGGTCGTTAATAGAAAATTGATTTATTGTTCCCAAAAAAAGGNAAATATTGCGCTCACTGTTAAATAAAAAGAGTAATAGTGGAGACAGATAATTTAATGCTGTAAATAATTGCTGTGCGAATAAATTATAAATCAAATTTTGTTCTTTTATTTTTATTAAAACCTTCATCCCTCACAAACTCAGATACGCCCCACAGGTGTCATATATATATAGACACAGAGAGACATATAGAGTCAGAGGGTGGGAGGGGAGAGACACACACACACACTCTCTCTCTCTCTCTATACGCTGAACAGACAACACAGGCTAGTTATCTGCTACATAAATAAGTCAAACACTGGAAACAAAGACAACAAAAAACTGGCGCGAACACAGTTACTATAAAAAAAAAATTAATTTTAGTGTAGGAAGATTACCTGTAGTATAACAAATTAAAAATTTACAATGTAGAATGATTTCATGTGCTACATAAATGTAGGTGAACCATACCTAAAAGTACATAATTGAATATTAAATAAAAAAATAATGGATAACCAATTAATAATACAANACCATACCTAAAAGTACATAATTGAATATTAAATAAAAAAATAATGGATAACCAATTAATAATACAACAGAAAATTGGTTGCCGAATATAGATATGACAGAAGAGCATACTAAAGAGAATAAACACGTATATTGATAGAATAATGACATGCACATAGTTTTATATTATGCAAGCGCTCCAATTACAAAATTAGAATACAGTATACAGTCTTGAATAAAATACATGATAAGTCATGTAGCGGTCACAGAACATGCTTTGAATACTGTACATGAATAACATTGTCATTTTTACACCTGCAGTTGTGTCATTCAGCACTGACCTTGGAGTTGCTGTCAAAAGTAGGCAGTGTGCATGAGAACAGACATCCAGTGTGTTGTCACATGATGCAACAATTCCAGTTGCTCACTCCTGTATTTTTCCCAGCGTGGTTCATTTTGCATTCATTTTCAATGTCATATAAAAACTTACTATTGGAGCATGAGAAAAGGCACAGAGAGGCATGGCTCATAAAGAGCTGATATTTAACATATAAAGCTTTGTAGTGGCCCTAAGCAGTGTGAATTAAACCACATTCAAACAGTTAGGGTCATAACCAGAGCCAATTTTAACATGGTCTAAATTAAACTATAGGTATGGTTTAGATAGCCATTGTTAGGGCCTAGAAATTTTCGCGAACCACAATATAACACAAAATAATGTGAATTATGACGAAATTACTGTTATCCGTGGAATTCTGTAATAATTCCCATATTTGTGAACGTCAACAAAATTGCTTATTTAAGTGTATCTAAAATCACAATGTAATCTTCTTACCATGAAACCTCTAACAAACATTAAGTTTTACAATTTTCCATTTGTTATGCAGCATTATCTCTCATTTACTTCACATACATGATGATCACATTGTTGACTATACAAACTTAAACAAAATTTTAAGTCATGAAAAGATTCATAAATTGATTGGCAGCAAGGTCACAAGATTATCGTTGCACGTACAATTCAATATACCAACCAGAATCGCTGAGATGCTCATTCAAGGGCAGAATTATGCCTAACGTGTAATTTTTATTTGTAAACAGACACCTGTAACCAAGAATGTTGGTCATGATGAAAGTAAATAATATGTATATATTGTTATGATGAATTTTTAGTTCTTAAAAGTTTGTTTGTGGTTTTTTGAGTAGAATGAGTCTACTGTGATTGTTTTACCAGTATCTCACCTGAAGAAGGGGGCAGATTCCAGGCTCCGAAAAGTAGTGATGTTTTAATTTTTTTGTCGTTCTGTGTCCTCTCTGTTGGTTTTGAAAAATTATTTGGTTTTATTATCTGACAAGGAATATTTTTCCTGACTTGTGTTTCATTGTGGTTTTTTATTTTTACTTTTTGTTTTCATCATTGTGTTGTCTTTTCTTTTGGTTTGCTTTTGTTGTCTGTCCAGTTTTGTAGTAATAAGTTGTTCGTCCATCTTCTTGTCATTTTAATTATATTCATATCTGTTTTCTATTGACAAGGAAACAGCTTTTCCTTTTTTCCTAATTATCTGTCTATGGTGTTGTACAAAGGTCTTGTTTATGTCTTGCTGAGTTCTGTGTGTGTGCGTACGCGTATGTGTGCGTGTGAAATTTTTATTTTTATATAGTCTCATGGTTGGCAATGGACACAGTCCAATCACACCATCATAATAACATGAACTCATTATTGCCATTAAATTTCAAAGTTAATAAGTTCTTTCTATTCCCGTGATGGGTGTGGGCGAGCTTATAAATACTTAATGTCAGGTGATGTTGCTCTCTTGATGTTGGACTCTTCTTCTAATGAGAATATGGCGGCAAGAGGACAAGTTTGTCCAAGATAGGAGACAAAGAGATGTCTATTACCCTGTTAGATAAGTAACTTTTACTTTTCTATTACGTAGGTAGAGTTAATTGGTAGACGTTTTGGGGTAGATGTTCGAGTTAAGTCATGTCCCTTACTTGATCATGTACCGCACTAATTACATTCAACTCTCGATTCTATGACCCTTCACGGTTTCTGGAAAAATAGTCACTTCAAGAGGGTCGTTAATAGAAAATTGATTTATTGTTCCCAAAAAAAGGTCATTTCAAGAGGGTCATTATTCCAGGGGTCTTAGAATATAGAGTTGACAGTAATTACATTCTTACTCTGGATTTTGTTAACTAGGTAATGTTTGCTAGTCTAAATGAATCTCTAGGTAAAGGTTTCAGAATTTGTGGTTAAAGCTTGTCAATTGATTCTATTTTGAGTTTACTTTATGGTGAATCCATGGCCATGAATATCTTCCCTCTTTTCATTAACTTGGTATGTCATATAATGATTTAAATGTAAGAATTCAAACAGACGTTTTCAGAAATTGTAAACATGTTTGGCAGTTAGTGAAACTTTTATTTGATGTGTATCAAATTGAGCCATGAACCAAACATTTTATCTTTTTTATTTACTTAGGTCGTTAGCTACTCCTCTCCCTGAGGATTTATTATTTTTACTACTTTTCATGAAAGAAAATTTAACATAGCTGTAGAAAGAACTAATGACCTCCACAATCATTCGACCCCTCTCTGCGCCCCCACGTGTTGAATATTTGGTGCTCGGCGCTGTGTACATGTTTGTAGAGTGGTTTGCTGTGTTTGTCAGCTGTGAAAAACACTTTGTTTATTGATTGGTGATTTGGTTAATCTGGAGCAGCTGATATGCAGATACAGAGTGGTGCGATTGCAGAGGTTTGCATCTTGTTTTTCTTTTTATTTAAAAGTGCATTTTGTTAAGGTGATTTNTACAGAGTGGTGCGATTGCAGAGGTTTGCATCTTGTTTTTCTTTTTATTTAAAAGTGCATTTTGTTAAGGTGATTTTACATTTTATGTTTGGTTTGGTTGGGCTAGTTTTCATTAGTGTGTTAGAAATGTTTAGATGTTTTTTTTCCCTTTCCTTTATCGGGACTTTTACGTCTTTACGTAATTAATCATTAATTAATTGTTTGTCAGTTAATAACTTTTTTATGCCTGGCCACAGGTGATTACTTGTTTATTGATTGTAACTAAAATGTGTCATAGTTTATTGTTTTTTACATAATTTTTACCGAATGTAAGCTGCGCTGTAGAACTAGCCTGGATACTATCTTTGCTGTACNTTTATTGTTTTTTACATAATTTTTACCGAATGTAAGCTGCGCTGTAGAACTAGCCTGGATACTATCTTTGCTGTACATGAAAGGAACAGGAAATGTTTGTTCCAGGAAAAAAAGTCATGTTGCAAATGTGTTGTGATGGGAGGATAAGCGCGTGTGGCGGCAGAGTGAGCAAGTGCAGATGCTGCTAATTTATGGCTGCAACGTGTGCACAATCTAAAGGCTGTGTGTCACTGGGTCAGCTGACAGCTGACGTGTAATCTGTGCCAGCACTTGCAGGTAAATAAATGCATATGAACTCTCTGCATAAGTACCACTGTGTGGAAATTGAGTCAAGTTGGGTATTTTGTTTGTAAAAGTTGTGAGAAAATGAGACAGCACAATGTGAATTCTGCTTTATGCTCTCCTGTCCATGGGTTGTTAAGCGAGGGGAGATGAGCCCTGCATTTAATGGTTGATACACAAGGGAGAAGGGGCTGATGAGAAGGGGGGATGTGACTTCCTCCTGTGGGTATTACAAATGATGGGTGAGGAAGCGGCAAGGTGAACGAGTGAACTCCTGGAAACAGGTTTACACTTGGCCGACAGAGGTCGTAAGTTCAAGGCCTACGGAAGAACCACAGTATTTACATGGCTAGGAGAATGTAAGGATCATGAATCATGTACGTCTGTCAGAATGTTTCGGTGCCTTTTGTCATATATGCGCAAAACTCGCACATGGTATGAAGTGTTTTGGAGTCAAAACAAAAAAACTAATGAAACAAATGAATTCAGTAGACCTATGTTAAATTTAATGGTGAATGTAATGACAAACTGTGCAGTGCAGGGATAGGTTTCTTGTTATTACAGGACAGTGGTTTTAAATTTTGAGGTATCCTGAGAAAAATAGGGCAACACTAAAACATCTTTTGGTTTGTTATTTGTAGGATGAATTAAGATAGCATAGTTCTGTAGTTGACAATGGTGTTAGTAAAATTACTTTTCTTTTAGTTTGTAAGTTTTTAGATTAAGTTGGTTGATATGTCATGGTGTTAAAATTAGTTTTTGAGCTGTTGATACGCTCGTAGGTGTTTAGTGAGATAGTGGAAATTTATTTTTGTTGCATGATAATTGTTCGTACGCAACTTAAAATTGCTCATAAATATTAAAAATAAACAATATTGTGAGCTGTATTGAAGTTTCAATTTGTGTTTATATGTTTGGAAACAGACTAAGAGATGTTTTTTGATAGTTTGGCAAGTATGCTTTTAAAACTGTGCTAAGTTAAGCCCATTTATTGTATTTTTTTTTTGTTTGTTCACTAAAAGTTATTTTGAAGTAAAAAAAAATAATGAAAGGTAGTTGCAGAGTGCGAAACACCACAACCATACACTAGAAATTAAGTATTAATGTTATAATTGTTTGTTTCCTACTGCAAATGGTTCATGGTCAATAGTTTGAATGTTTCCGAGCATCAATTGCAGAGAGCCATAGCTGTCAGGTCGTGATATGAAGAGCTCGTGGCGGTGATGACACACGAAGCTAATTAGTTGGTAGAAGTAATGTCAGATGGCAGCACATGTAGTTTCCTTCTAGTAAAAAAACAAATATGTGAGCAGAGCTGAATTAAACATGTTCAACTTGCATCATCTGGTAAATACACATGTTTGTTTAATAGAATGGTATGTTAGAGGTATTAAATTGTTTCAGTTCTCTGAGGGTGATAGTTGTGTTTTGGCAATCCAGATGAGACGTGGAAAATTGAAGAGTTATCTTTTGGAGCTGCGGTACAGTAATGTCCAGAAAATGAGTTGGTGCATCGCAGTTCGTGGTGCGATGCCGAAGACGGCTGTTGTTAGGTGAATTAAAATGTACTTAATTCTGTTGCTTTAACTAATTTGTAAAACATTGAATTCTAGGAAGACAATGTTTATGTCAGTTTGACTGGCTTGGAAAGGCCCCAGTGTGTGTAGCACTTTTGTAATCAGCCCCGGAAATAGGGCCTTGAAGGAACTAATTTTGTAAGGCAGGTTGATGCCCACAGGTTAGAGACCTTAGTAAGAGGCATTTTGCCACTGAAGTAATGTAGCAATACAGCAGAAGAGAATTTACTGTGGCGTAAATGTGATGCCTTTGGTGAGGGGCAGGGGAGGGGGCATTACATGATAATTTTAGAGTATTGGCTCTATCTAAGGTGCCAATAAAAGATGGTCAATGGGAAATACTAACCTTGCGAGGGTTGGTTGGCATACACAATGTGTATGGACTTATATTAAGGGCTGACCCAAGGTAGAGGGGCAGTCTGTTTATTTTGTTATATTTTATGGGTAAGCTACTCTCCTGTCCTAGTGGGTCTAAAGTGGAAGTGTTGGTGGAACACCGTATATTCCAATTAATTACTGGAAAGGAATTAGAGATCAGTGAAACTCTATAAAGCAATAGAATATTTTGAATATTTGTGATTTTCTGTTTAACATGGATGTTCATTAAAAAATAATTAGTGGTCGCTTTGTATTTCCTTTTGTTATTTATTTATATGAAGTGTTCTTTGTGGGTGCGTAGTTTTTTTAAAGTTGATTTCAGATTGAGTGAAATTCTTTTCATACTGGTATTTTTGAAAGCTGTTTCGTTCTCTTTTGAAATTTTTTGTTTAAAAACACATAATTTGTTTATTGTACACCTTGGGCATTAATTTTAGTAATAAGAATTAACTAGGAATTGAAAAAAAAAAATTTTTTTTATTGTGTTTAGAAGTAAAAGAAACAGTAATGATACATTTTGAAAAGTATAACATTTTTATAACAGGCAAATGCAAATTGATTCATAATTGAGGAAAACAGACATTGGATTAGCCACATTGTAGTTTTGGTAACAAAGAAAAAAATAATAATAATTTGACAGTTTTGGATGACAGACTTAAAGAGTTCTGAGAGCAGGCTGAAGTAAACTTTGTGGACAGCTGGGGAAGCTGTTGGGCACAGGTACTGTTGGGCCATTGGGGCCCTTCTGGTGCACCCACATGTTTTCACCACAAGGGAGTGTGGTGGTTGGAGATGCAGTGGTCTTTCTGTTCAAGTTCCTTCTCAGAATGCCATTGCTGTTATGAGTAAATGGAAAAAATATTTGAAATATGTTAAAACAACAAATGACACAATCAACCAATTAAAATAGTGCTTGGTGGTGGGTAACCAGTACCAAATAGATGGGTAGGTGTTAGTGATAATAGGTTTGGTTAACATCTAATTTGCACTTAAAAAAAGTTTTGATATTTAAAATAATATAATTAAGTTTCCATGGCTGTTTATTGTGTGATATTGATAGGATGGTTAAGAAGCAGGATCCTTCTTCCCCTATCACTTGTCCCAATTGTACATTGAATGGACTTCTTGTGGTAGTGGTGCATCGTGGAAGGACAGTGAAAAGAGAGACAGAGACTTTCTCGGTGAAGTTCAAGCAAGATGACCCAGACTGTGTGCAAGTTGATAGTGTACAAGGACTCTAGGGGAAGAGAGTGTGTGGAAAGGACTTCCATGTATGGGTGGGCTAGAGTTCAGTTTCACCCAGTGGGAAGCCTTGCACAGACCTTGCTGTGATGGACTCTGGAGACATAGGGCTCGCCTGCAGTGGAGCTTCACTCCTGGCTGCTACAGGGGGGAGTCTTTGGGATCCACTTTCCCCTCTACTGTCATCTGTAGCCAGTGGTGGAGTAGACTTAGATTGTTGGTTGCCTACCCGTCCACTTGGCTGAAGAAGAAGATGGCAGACACTTCTTGCTGCTCCTGGTGGTCGCCCCACACGACCTTTTGAGCAGTTGAGTGTGAGTCTCGTGGAGGTCTGGAATCATTGGAGAATGGTCTCCACAACTTCCTTGCCCTACTAGTCGGCTGATGAAGGGAGCACTAGAAGGATGGACCAAACAAGTGCACTGTGGAAGCCAAATGTGGAGTGTGATGTCAGGACTGTCATTATAATTGCAGTGCGGTGCGCAATGTACCTGCATAAAGACAGCACATCCTCTCCCATCCTGATGTTTTTCATCGTCCTAGAGAGAAGCCCTGCTGGATTAAGGTTAGGCTAGGAGCAACTATTGTTTTTTTTTTTTGATTGGGGTGAAAAAAAAAAATTACTTAAAATTACTTATTTGATTTTGTACAGTGTCTCTTTCACCATCCTCTGACCATCAAATGAAAATGGCTGTTAATTTGAGTTGAAAGCAAAAGTATTTTTTTTTGTGCCATGTAGGTGAGTGATCTGTGTATTGTTGACACGCTTGTATGTTTTATTGATGCTGCCTAGTTTTGTCATAGGTAAACTGGAGTACGGCTGAAGAGTGTCTTGGCATGACTTAACTGATGACAGCTGGAAGCTGCGACTGCTGTTCTGGGGGCATCAGAAGGTGTATCGTTGACCAAATTTGTCAGCTTGTGGATGCTGCATCCACAACCTCGTGCACTTCAGGGCTTCCATGTTCGAGTCACAACAGTGAAAAATTCTTCAGTGAAGATAAGATTTTCCATTTATTAAAAACACATACACTCACCTCCTAAAAAGGACTAGTATCTGTTATTTGTTAACGAGAACTAAATAAACTTTTGTAAATTTCTTTCGAAATNGTCGGCTGATGAAGGGAGCACTAGAAGGATGGACCAAACAAGTGCACTGTGGAAGCCAAATGTGGAGTGTGATGTCAGGACTGTCATTATAATTGCAGTGCGGTGCGCAATGTACCTGCATAAAGACAGCACATCCTCTCCCATCCTGATGTTTTTCATCGTCCTAGAGAGAAGCCCTGCTGGATTAAGGTTAGGCTAGGTGCAACTATTGCTTTTTTTTTTTGATTGGGGTATTTCCTAAAGATATGAAATAATTTGTGTAGTAACGAGTGTGAAAAAAAAAAATTACTTATTTGATTTTGTACAGTGTGTCTTTCACCATCCTCTGACCATCAAATGAAAATGGCTGTTAATTTTAGTTGAAAGCAAAAGTATTTTTTTTTGTGCCATGTAGGTGTGTGATCTGTGTATTGTTGACACGCTTGTATGTTTTATTGATGCTGTCTAGTTTTGTCATAGGTAAACTGGAGTACGGCTGAAGAGTGTCTTGGCATGACTTAACTGATGACAGCTGGAAGCTGCGACTGCTGTTCTGGGGGCATCAGAAGGTGTATCGGTGACCAAATTTGTCAGCTTGTGGATGCTGCATCCACAACCTCGTGCACTTCAGGGCTTCCATGTTCGAGTCACAGCAGTGAAAAATTCTTCAGTGAAGATAAGATTTTCCATTTATTAAAAACACATACACTCACCTCCTAAAAAGGACTAGTATCTGTTATTTGTTAACGAGAACTAAATAAACTTTTGTGAATTTCTTTCGAAAAAAAAAATGGTTCTTCCACACAAAATTGTAACAAAAACGTAACAAATTGTTTGAGTGTACCATTCACAAAAATTATNTAAAAAATGGTTCTTCCACACAAAATTGTAACAAAAACGTAACAAATTGTTTGAGTGTACCATTCACAAAAATTATAAGTTTAAATAATTAAAAAGGGATATAGTTTCTGCTGACAGAAACTATTGTTTATATCAGAATAAGGATGTGGCAATTCATGATCTCCTGGAAGTAGATATTTTGATTAAGGAATTGTTGTAACTTTTAAGAAAAAATCTGTAATGTTGTAAAACATTTTTTTTTTGTTTTATTAATTTAATTGACAGGGACACAAATTACTGCAGGAGGAGCAAATCTGTTACAGTGAATTTTTGGTTCTTAAACATTTTGTTGTGGTTTTTTCTTCAGATGCAATACTTAGGTTGGACATGGCTGGTGAAGCCTTAATTTCAGGTAATTCTTTTGTCAGGATCTGTTGATACGTGACGAGAATACACACTTTAGAAACAATCTGCTATTCTTCTTGTGAATGCAGTCAGCACTGCTATTCATGCTAATTGCTTTGGACATTCATTGACGTGGGTAAAATGTGTCATAGAGAGTCTGTGATATTTGCTGAGTGATGCGTTTGTGCACATGCAAATGGAGCACGACGATGAGCGAGTTTCCTTTCTTACTCCTGTGTGCGCTGTGCGATATTTGTTCAGTTTTTCTTCAAAATGTCAGCAGTATGATGATAAAAGAAACATAGAGAAAGTTTTTCCTATACCTGTGACAAGTTTGCGCAAGCACATTGGGAGATGTTACTCTCGAGCTTAGGTTCTTCTTATAATGAGATGGCGGCGAGAGGACGAGTTTGCTTGAGACAGGAGGTGGAGAGGTGTCTATTATCATGTAGATAAGTAACTCTTACTTCTCTACTATGTAGAGTTAATTGGCAGACGTTCTGGGGCCAGTAAAACCAGTAGTTATAAGTAGTATCCTTTAGAAATGTTTGAGTTAAGTCATGTCCATTACTCATTCATGTAATGCACTAATTAATTATGTTCTGACTCCAGGTTTTGTTAAATAGGTACTCTTTGCTACTCTAAATTAATATCTTGATAATGGTTTCAGAATTTATGGTTAAAGCTTGTCGATTGATTCTATTTTGAGTTTAATTTATGGTGAATCTTCAGCCATGACTATCTTCCCTTTTTTCATTATCTTGGTATGTCATACCATGATTTACACGTAAAAATTCTCAAACAGAGACTTTTCAGAATTGTAGACATGTTTGGTAGTTATTGCAACTTTCATTTGATGTGAACTAAACATTTAATTTTTTCTTTTTACCTATGTAGCCTAGTTAGCTACCCCCTTCTTGAGAATTTATTATTTTTACAACTTTTCAGGAAGGAAACTTTAGCATAGCTGTAGAAAGAACTGTTGACCTCCACAATCATTTGGTCCCCCCTCTACACCCCATGTGTCAATATAACAGACAAATATTTTTTTTGTCAAATGTAATAATTATGCACTAACATTTGTACAGTATTTGTAAACACTGCCGACTTTACTCATCTGTACTTTGTGGATAGGTTCTTGACAACTAGCAAATACAGCATTTGCAACGATTGATCGAGAGTAGTGATTGTAGTTGGCTGCTTACATTGCAAAAGCCATTAAAAATGTCAAAAATAGTAACTGTTTTAGACAGTGCCCTGGAGATTGAAAGTAAAGGGTTTTATGTGTTTTATTAACTGACCAAAGAGCAAATACTGCAATGTAAACCTAGAGTGAGCACGAAAAGACACATGCTTAAACACTGCCGTGACATATGCACTGTGATTTAGTGATAGTGGGGTACATAAAAAATAAAGAGACAACTGCATTGAAAGCCATATTGTGTAATTTTCATACTGCCAAGAAAACAAAAACAAATAGGTGTTTGCCACTTCTCTTTACAAAAAATCGACAGCTGTATAATTAGAAACTTTGTAGAAACATTTTTACTATGTAAGGAGTATTTTTTTTATTTTATCAATAATAAAATATTTACTAGTATTTTGTAGTTAGGTTGTGGATTTGTGTTCGGGTAATATTGAACTAAACACGACTTAATTAAAATATTGTTATTTACAAATAAACAAAAGCTATATGTGGGTGATATCAAAGTCCTGTAAAACTCAAATGCTAGAGAGTGATCTTGGACAGTTTTAATTAAATCAGCTCATTTTATTTACAGTAAAAGTATGGCCCTAGCCATTGTTAGTTAAAACTCGCAACTTTTTCGTATTTGTTATAATTTTACAGTATTTGTTGTCCAATATATACAACACATAAGTGAAGTTGGTCACATGGCAAATTTAAAACTGGTTATAGTGCTGAATTTTGTGTATAAATAAATAAAATAAATACTGTAAATAAATCATGTGTTCTGATCTCCTGCTCACCAAGTGGTAAACAGTAACTGCATGGATGAGAAGGAACTGCTCACAAATAGAAGACTTAGAAGAAGAAGAAGAAGAGAAAGGTAAAAGATAAACTAATATTTTTCTGCTTCCACTCAAACACTGATTTGAATAACTGTGGCACTTCACAAGATGCCATGAAGCAGACATTTATGATTAAAGGATTTTCATCTAGTATTCTCATCAGTCAACACTGATATTTTTAAAAATATTGTCATGTGAACCTGGAAATTATGCTGTGGCAAATAACATAGGTAACACATAACTACAGCACCTGTGTATGAGGACTCCACTAAAAAAAGGAATCTGAAATTTAAAAAATTACATAACAGGAATATACACATTATTAGTTAACACCTATGTATATTAAAATCTGTGCACGGTGGTGGTGGTGGTGGTGGTGGGAGGTGGGGCAGACACACACACAATGAAAGTCGGAATAATGCTGAAGCCAAATTACCAACGAAAAATAAACATGTACAGAAAAACCCATTTCTTACATTCATATTATTTTGCACTTTCCTGTGTTTTACACATATTTTCTTTGGTCAAACACAATAATGCTCATTCAGCATAAATTTCCTTATTCTTTCATGAATTCTATAGTATTTTTTGCTGATCTCCTGGGATGTGTAAAAAAAGTGCGGTTTACTGTATTCTCTTTAATAAAAAACTTTACTTTTACGTGAAAATAGTATTTTGAAAAACATCTTGTAGCATTTTAAAAAGAGAGTTTTAACATTTTGTAGCATATTTATTGACAAACAGTAACAAATTATAGCAATTGTTTCTCCCATCATTTTCAGTTGGTAGATATCATATTTAAACTAAGAAATTTCCAGTCAATACCATTGCTTAGTGCAATAATGTTAATATTAGTGCATTACACAGAATGTGTATTTCATTAGTATAAAAGACATTTCAGAAACTCTTCAATCAGAATGAACTGGTAGGGCTTCATAATTAGGAAAAAATTCACAAGTGAAGGAAGGAAATGTGGCTTCCTTTTCTTTTACTGCATCTAAAGTGTACCATACCAACATTATCATATATGCCTTAAGTTAGACCTACCCCGACGAGGCCTAACCTCAAAACCACCACTTTTTGCCATGCCACCACAAGTAGTACCAGAGTTGTGAGAGCCCTACCACCTTCAAGCAATAGCTCAGAACTCAAGACGCTGAGAATTAGCTCATCAATTTATAACAAAATCCAGGCAGCCCCCGGGCCTCTACATAAGATAATCACAGCTTCAAACCATATTCATCAGCTATACTGGTAAATTTTCAATTTTCCCGCCGCACCCTAGTTCACCATCTGGCCACTAGGTTTACTATTGCAGTCTCCTACAAATTGCTGCCTGAAGGAGCTGGCCTAGGCCAGCAAAACGTT
Source organism: Clitarchus hookeri (assembly GCA_002778355.1). Taxonomy (NCBI): domain Eukaryota; kingdom Metazoa; phylum Arthropoda; class Insecta; order Phasmatodea; family Phasmatidae; genus Clitarchus; species Clitarchus hookeri. The sequence goes on along the minus strand of NQII01000317.1, from coordinate 825,317 downwards.
GTGATTGCACAACCACGTGAAAAATGTGTTGTCCTTTGTATGCCGACAAGCACCAGACTGCGAGTACTTGAATTTCTGTCCTCTCTCTCTCTCTCTCTCTCTCTCTCACACCCACACACACACACGTGCACACACACACAGATACATATATATATATATATCTGTGTGTACATATATATATATATATCTGTGTGTACATATATATATATATATATCTGTGTGTACATATATATATATACACATATATGTGTGTATATATATATATAGACACACACACACACTGAGGTGACAAAAATTCATGGGATAGCAATATGCAAATATACAGATGTCTGTAGTATCGCGTACAAAATGTATAAATTGGCAGTGCATTGGTTGGGCTTTCATTTGTATTCAAGTGATTCATGTGAAAAGGTTTCTGATGTGCTTATTGCCGTACGACAGGAATTTACAGACTATGAACGCGGAATGACAGTTGGAGCTCGACGCATGGGACATTCCATTTCGGAAATGGTTAGGGAATTCAACATTCCGAGACCCACGGTGTAGAGTGTGCCGAGAATACCTCATTTCAGGCATAACCTCCCACCATGGACAACGCAGTGGCCGACCGCCTGCACTTAATGACCGAGACCAACAACGTGTGCGCAGAATTGTCAGTGTTGACAGACAAGCAACACTGCGTGAAATAACCGCAGGAATCAATGTGGAACGTACGACGGACGTGTCCGTCAGGACAGTGCGGCGAAATTTGGCTTTCCTGGGCTATGCCAGCAGAAGACCGACTCGAGTGCCTTTACCAACAGCACGACATCGCCTGCAACGCCTCTCCTGGGCTCGTGACCATATCGGTTGGACAATAGATGACTGGAAAACCGTGACTTGATCAGATGAGTCCCGATTTCAGTTGGTAAGAGCTGATGGTAGGGTTCGAGTGTGGCGCAGACCCCACGAATCCATGGACCCAAGTTGTCAACAAGGAACTGTGCAAGCTCGTGGTAGCTCCATAATGGTGTGGGCTGTTTTTACATGGAATGGACTGGGTCCTCTGGTCCAACTGAACCGATCTATGACTGGAAAGGGTTATGTTCAGCTACTTGGAGACCACTTGCAGCCATTCATGGACTTTATGTACCCAAACAACGATCACATTTTTATGGATGACAATGCACCATGTCATCGAGCCACAACTGTTCGCGATTGGTTTTAAGAACATTCTGGACAATTCCAGTGAATAATTTGTCCACCAAGATCGCCCGGCATTGAATCCCATCAAACATTTATGGGACATCGCCGAGAGGTCAGTTCGCGCACAGAATCCTGCACCTCAACACTTCCGCAATTATGGACGTCTATAGAGGCAGCATGGCTCAATATTTCTGTCTGGGATTTCCAACGACTTGTTGAGTCCATGCCACGTCGAGTTGCTGCACTTCGCCGGGCAAAAGGAGGTCCGACACGATATTAGGAGGTATCCCATGACTTTTTTCGCCTCGGTGTATATATTATTTTTAAGTGTAGAACACGGCTTAACATTTTTTCGCCTGAATAAATGCATTGTTTTTCACTTTTGTTTTGATATCAAAATTTGTAGATAGTTAAAACATTTGTTAAAATCTTCAAATTACTTTTTGGACATCTTGGATTTGAGTGTATCTTAATATGGGGCAGCTTGTATTTAATGAATTATATTAGGGATTCTTATATTGGAAGGTATCTTGAGTTGACAAACGTATACTTAAGGTAACATTACTTTAGGCTGTCTTATTTTTGAGGTCATCATACAGAATGTTTTTTTTTGTAATTAAGCAAATTATAGCAGTTATTGAAAATTTTAGAATCTATTTAACATTTATAGAAACTTGCTATAATCATGCACCTCTACTTATATGTGCACATTAAAAACTGCCATAACTCATTTAAGGAGATCATTTTTAATATTTTCTGCCTAATGCTGTACTGAAATTGAATTTTCGAGGACAACTAATAATTCTCCAATATTCTCAAAAAATTCCTATCAAGAACATTGTTATATACACTATACGTAATTTAAAAAACCCAGAAAGTTGCTTACATTAACAGCTTAATATGATAAATGTGTACTCACCCAGCCTACAGCATCACTGCAGGTGTAGTCTAGATCAATCCTTCCATCTTCCAGTTTTGTGCATGTCCAGCCTTCATCCGAGCAGGAGCCAAAAAATAAATACCTTTCTGCAGCCACCAGCCTTGCGATTACCAAATGAGTCAGCAGCCACAGGATCATCATGATGAGTGTGCAGTGAGAGTGAGCTGCCGCCAAAGTGCGGGTGGGATGTTACAGTATCTGTCAGAAAAGTGATAGGCTGGCAGACACTTCCCGTCCTGCCTCCGATAGTGATTACACCCNGGATGTTACAGTATCTGTCAGAAAAGTGATAGGCTGGCAGACACTTCCCGTCCTGCCTCCGATAGTGATTACACCCGACAAACAAAGCAATGCCACACACATGACCATGAAGCAAATTTACAATCCTCATAAACGTCACCCACCACTCTAGGATTAAAAATCAACACTTTCACCTTCTTATTTTTATTGTAAGTATGGCCATCCCNTAAACGTCACCCACCACTCTAGGATTAAAAATCAACACTTTCACCTTCTTATTTTTATTGTAAGTATGGCCATCCCATTAAAACAATTAATAATTTCCATTTAGCCTAACAGTGCCACTAACATATAATAATAATCTAGATTCATGGTAAAATTGTTTACATTGAACAATGGGACCTCCTGATTACAGTGAGGTCAGAGCACCTTGAGTACTAATTCAAGGATTAGAAATTTGTGAATTGTGTAAAGGTACAGACCTGAACCATTACTAGCCCAACCTCTTCACCACATCGACCAAACATTTACGCTAATCAGAAATATTAATCAGATTTAAATATCACATTTTTCCTGAAAATTCTATAATAATACTTTTTCCCAAATATAAAATTAAGTAGATAAGAAAGGTTAAATAAAAATTTTGCCCTTGTTTTACAATGAACACTAGAATTCTGACAAATGTTATATTTACTAACTAAAATTCAAAAATACTTTATATTTGAAATGTTATATTTAGCAACTATTATGTTATATTATATACGTAGTAATTCAGTATTTATCAACTAAAATTCAAAAATACTTTATATATATTTAAAGGCATTATCCTCCACCATGGATTTATAAAACTGGTGCTGAGCTGCCCCCTTCCTTTATTATTCAATCAGCTTAACAATATCCAATAATGAGCAGATAGTGTACGACTATAAAAAGGTATTCACAGGTGAAAAAGTGAGTATGATGAAGGAATAGTGTTTTTTAAACAGTCGGTTCACAAATATTTTCAATAATTCTGATATTTTATTTCAATTTTAATACAACCGTAGGACAGTTTCATATGTCGGGTTTGGTAGGGAGGGGGCCATGCTTGACGTCTCCCCCTCCCCCTGCTCAGGCAGGAGCATTGGTAATATTGTTACGGAACAAATAAAGTCTTCCCTGAGCTTCACAGACATACATGTGGGACTTCCATCAGCAACATCAACACATATTTGTAGCTAGTTCTGTTAACTGAAACATAGCGGTCACAGGTACACATTGTGTAAAATTGATTATAATTTACTAAACAAGTTTTGCTTCAAAACACTTACAAACCTGCTGTTTATGATTTTAAAAATGTCATAAAATTAAGAATAAAACTTAACACATTTTATTTAGAAAGTACACTGCAGTGTATATATATTGCTTACCCATCTGTCGAAACTCTCTGTCCAGTTTCATGCTAATACTTAAAAGTAAGTAAATAAATAAATAACAATTCACATTACTTACTTTTTATTTCCTAAATACAAAGTATGTAATTTGCCAAAATAGCAATATAATAATCACGGTAATAAATATTCAACAGAAATCTATATTAGGCAGCCAACAACAGTCTCCTTTTATTCAAAGTTTACGAAACTCCTGAATTCTAGAAAATTTCAACACAAGTTTGTTGTGATCATCAATGTCATCACTAAGTGTACAGAGGCTGCCCTTTACCACATTAGATGCTTCTAACAGACACTACTGCTATAGGCTGTTAATGGTTAATCAATCAATTTTGAAATAAACCTTTGAAAAATATTCCTGCTCCTACTTGCATACATTTTAACGGGCACACCAACTAGTATGTACCCATATTTTTAAATATTTACTTTTATAATAATTTCATAGTTTTACTTGACCCATGCATGAATGAAGTGCTCAGGCCCACTGCAATATTAATTTTACACAAATGTGCCTACAAGTAGATCTTAAGCAGTACTCAAGTTTACCCTGAACAGCCTATACCTAAAATACTGAGCTAGAAGCTGCTTTGATACAATTTCATTGCATTGAAACTAGATAAAGAAAATTTGAGGGGCAGCTAAAAACTACAACTTCATGCACTACTGGACATGGAAATTGCAACATTTTAAACTTTACTTGCAGAACTGAAAAATTTATGTAATTACCACAAAGAGAGATATTACATATGTGCTACAAAGCATTAAAGAGTAGTCCCTTGAGCATGAATAAGCCCTGTTTGGCAACTGCACAAAATGAGTTCAGAACGGATAGTTGAGCCTCCCATTGTAACAAAAGAAGCATCCATGCAAAGAGGCATACCACACCAAAGGTTATTGGAGGTGGGCTAACATTTAGGCTGCCCAGAGGCTACTGGAATCTTGCCGCCCGTCCTCAATCCCTTCAGACACCTGCGGCCCGAGATACCACCTCCCTTCAAACCCATTCTGTGTAATTACACATAAAAAAGAAGACAGAGAAGCTGTATATGAACAATAAAGGTTTAAAGTTTATTCCTGGATGTGACCAAACCATAACCTTCACTGCAATAATTTGTGTTAAAAATTGAATATTTTTTTTTGTTTAATCAGTTGATATTTATTACCTACTGGCTTTTATATGAACAATTTAAATACTGACCTTGCCCTTTAAATTTGGTGAAATAATATAAAGTTAATTTATCATGGTGATGGGTAAAAACCATTTATTACATTATAGTAAACACAGTTAGTTAATACAGAACTACATTTAATACAGATTCAAATAAATACATTATGAATACGATTGCTGTGCTTGTAGAACAGGTATTTTAAAAAGGAGAGAAGACAAAAAAAAAAAAAAAAAAAAAAAAAAAGAAAGAGAGAGAGAGTGAGAGAGAATGAGAGAGTGTGTGTGTGTTTTTTTTTAAGCTTTTCAAGTAAAAAGTATTATATACAATTTTCATTATGAGAAAACAGTAGCAGGGTTTGTACTCCTTTGGAAAAACCAATTTTAGCACTTTTCAAAACTTCTTAAAGTAATGTACACAAATTTTAATGAACTTGCCAAAAAATTATTTATAACTAAAATTAACTATCTATATTATAAAATATTTTAACTTGCCAATTACAACAAATCTTATGAAATATGCCAATGCTGTGAATCCTAACATTCTTCTGCCACTGGGGTGCAGAGGACTGGTAATTAACTGAACAATGCAAGTCTGTTACACGAAGCAAAAATTAAAACGTTTCCTGTTGGCAAAACATGTTTGTAACAAACAATATTCTTATAATACTTTTAGCTACTATTAAAAATAATACACTTTTAAGGGCTCTTAAAATAAATATTAAAAATTAAGGATGTCTTACCAAGGAGAATACGAACCCCAAGTAGGGTTTACCGAAATGATGACAAAATATCAAAGATCTCATTTTCAATTTTGGCTAAAAAAAAAAACTGTTTGCTGAAAGTTTAAACAAAATGAAAGTTTCATCTTCATTTAATATTTGAGTGCTTATCAAATGTTCAATTAGTTGAACACCAATGAAAATTTGTGTCTGTGTGTCAATTTGTTTGAGTGCTGTATATAACAATAAACCTAAAATGTTGTTAGAATAAATTAATTTCTTCCTTGTGTGATACACTTGCCATTTTTGCATGTGCTTCTTAAAGGAAATATTTTAGAAGTACTCTTATGATGTACGACCACTGACGATATTATGCAAGTTTGATTGCATGATTTGAATTTAATAAAATTTATTATATGGCAGTATGTGTCTGACAATACACAAAGAAAAACAGGTTAACTTACGCTACTGGAGCTTGTTATTACTGACTGTGACTTGGCTTTTGGCCGTGGTATAGTCTCAGGCATGTGGCTTTCCTACACAGCACAAAATCAGGTGTGGGTTTCACTATTATCCACGCTATGGGCATGGTTGCATTCATTGATTTACCTGACTGGTTTATGGCCCAGAGTAGTTCTGGGTGTGGCGGCAGCGACTGTGATGGCTTCTTGGCTATAGCCCACTGCCCTTAGGTGGTGGTGGTGGTGGTGGTAGTGTAGCCACGATTGGCGGTACTGGTTGTTCCACGTGGGGACTACTGGCTCTTGATCCTTGAAAATAGGGACTGGCAATACCCAGGGTACTGGCAATCCTTAGTCGAGATCCTCTACGATGGAATGTACAGTTGGTTCATGACTGGAAGAAACTTTTGAAAATCAACCTTTGAAAAAACACCCTATCCGTTAGCTACATGCATATAACATTACAAACAGCGGCGAGCGTGGATACAGTTATGCCGTTAGGTTGCCAGCACAAAGAGAGGAAATAGTTCCAAAGTTTTAATATAATTGTTAATTTATCGCTTACAAATGGGTTTCGAAAAGACTTGTATCTTATTATGCCAATTATTAATGACGTGATGCTAACGTTTTTAGGTTTCAACGTTTCTTGCATAGTCACATGATCACGCTCAAGGTGAAAGTAGCGCTGCCATTTGTTTACAAACCTTAGTTCCTTGTGTTGTTGACACACGTGCCAGAGAATTTGTGCGATTATCTTATTTAACCTATAATAATTCATTTATTGGTTGTTTTTTTTATACTAATATCCGGTCTTTATTATTTCTTGTTGTACTGATTCCTTTCGTATCTGAAACCTGTATAAGATATTACTTGTAGTGCGTTCTCACGTGTTTAATATTTTTTAAATTTATTTCAGGTTTGCTTAAAATTTTATTTACTGTATTTTACGTTGTATGTTGCGGTAGTTTTTGTGTGCAGTCATGAGTTCTAGCAAGGTGAAGAAAAGAGAAGTCACCACTCATCAACGCCAACAGGACATCATTAACATCACTGAATCGTTGTATTCCCTAATTAGGTGAGGAGAAATGAAACCCTGCAACGTCGCGGAAAGAGCGGCAGAAATGTTGAAACTCTCCAGATCCACA
>NQII01000317.1:786507-817687 GCA_002778355.1 Clitarchus hookeri | reverse complement strand
TTTTACACTAACCTAGGATTGTAAGGGTTATTAGACTCAAATATGAGTGTATGAATCACCTAACCAAAAGGTGGTATTACAATGTGTAATTAAAAATAAAAACTACTTTGTGTTGGAATTTGTGTACCCCTGCGAGGGATTCTTCATAAACAACCCAATATATACAGTGGAAATTTATTATAAAGACAATTGACAATTGTAAGGAAAATTGTCTCTATAGTGAGTTTGTAATAGCCAATTAATTTTATATAGGTTATGGAGAGATGGTGCATTTTAAGATTCTGAAGAAATTGCTTGTTTTGTATTTAGAAGTTACATTGCGGCATCAATTGCCATTGTTATAAATCACTAAATAGATTACAGTCAATATAACTGGAACTTCCCCTACTATTAAATATAACTATATCACTTCACTAAACACGAGAGGACATCATAATCGATGAAATCGCAGTCATAATATTTTAAGAAAACAATTGTGTATTAGTGTATTTCCCCAACACCGCTGTTCTACAGCCATTGTCTTTTAGTTATTGTAAATTATCAGTGTCATATTTTTTACTTTCAGTGCTACATAGCCAACCTAATTTGCTTAATTTAAAAAGGACCATAATTCAGTTTCTGGGTCAACTACAGTTACTGATACCAAAAATATAGAAGGGTCATGGACAATGCACCATATCACAGCACACAGGTGTGAGCTCCAACCTTTTGTTTTTGAATAAATAAAATGTTTATATTGTTTGTGACATGTTAGATTCTGTGCTAGTCAACACAGGTATCAGGAAAACAGTTTCATGTAATATGATAAAAAGTTCTAGAATGTCTAGCACAGTAGTTACAGACATTCTTATCACGTTCACATTATAGAAGTCTCCAATCATACATTTGGTATCCAATAAATACTACGCAACCAACTAACTATTTAAAAGTTTATGTTTTGGAAAGAATTGTTCTTAATTCAAACATTCAATACAACAGACATACTGTTGGCAACATTCAAGGGTAATACATTTTAATTTGTTGTATCGTGTGGTGATTTCAGCTGGAGAAGTTCCCCAACAGTAGCTGGAGGAAGGATGCCATCATCAATAGGCTGCAGGAGCAGAACATTCCGTTTGCTGTATCCTTTTTTGCAAAATCTTTTTGTGTAGTGTTAAATTGTAGGGTAATGTTGTTGAGCATTGCTTTATAGCATTATATGTAAAGTAGCAGTCTACATCAAAGAGCAGCTATTGAAGCATGTCATTTTTTTTAATAATTGGTTTCTAATTTTTAGAGTTGAGATGGATGTATGCATTTCTTTTTCTTTTTTTTATAGTTGCTGCTGTGTTGAGTTGTTTATGTACTTTTTTGTTTTGATCTATGGTAATTCTGTAGCAAAAGGAATCACTACAACCCATAAGCTATTACCGGTACTTCTAACTAATAAATAAATAAACCGTATTTATAAGTACTGCGGCTTATGCCTTAAAATGTTTTAACTTAATACAAACTGGAGATGTTAGGATACACCATTGTCAGCTTCTTTAATTATTGTAAACAGCAGTTCTCTCTAATATTTTGTTTACTGGAGCCACATTTTTTAGTTATGTTTAATTTGTTATTGTCATTTCTTTAAAAAATCTGTGGGGCACACTTATTTTGTTCCTCCTCTAAGCATTTGGTTAGCAACATGTTTCAATTTAATTGTTTGCATATTAGACATTAGTGAAACCAGTGTCTTTTCGTATTAGTTTTAAGATAGATGTTTGTTTGGAAAAATATTTTAAGATAGCAACAGAGGTTAACAGCATTAAATACGGGCCCGGAGCCAAACTAAAACNCGCTTGCATCGCATATTCTTTTGTGTGAAATTCTCAAGATTAAAAACTTTACGCTTGTGGAATATCCATTAATAATATATACATGACTTTCATAATGGGTTCGTGCACATACAAACACAGGTACACACACAGTGGAATGTAAACATTGCATGTAAACATTGCCATGTGACTGCCACATGGCAATGTTTGTTTGCGGAAGGATACGAAATGGGCTTGAAAGTAGAACTTTAGCAGGGCTTCAAGAAAGTCTCTTCCAGTCGTGAACTGACTATAGTTGGCCGGCTGTTTTGTGGGGTGGCTGAAATAAGGAACTAGGTGGGACTGGGAGGTGAGGCCTCACCAGTTGTCGGGTAGCTTGTGCTTGTTCCTGAGAGGTTAAGCTGCTGAAGGCTGTTGGCAAGAGGTCGCAGATCACTCTGCTAGTCTTGCCGGCAGTAGCTGCCTTCTTTGCTCACCACTTCGCATCACCTCTGTTGGTGAAGGGCATAGGGAGAGGCACTACGGAAGTCTGCCGCCTAGAGAAGAGCAGGTGACGAATTCCTCCGAGGCCATGCCACCCAGACGGCCCTCTCACTCTAACCAGCGAAGGTGCAGCCCCCGGTCCACAGTATGGGTGGCCATCGAATGTGTGTTTATGACGTACATGCACCTGGTTAAGGGAGCCCGCTGTCCTACACTAACTTTGGTAAAATTGGTTTTGAACTCCTGGTCTCCTGCTTTTCTCTAGTAGGCCGACATCTACGGGGAAAGGATTCACTCCAGAAAGAAGTACTCGGAGATTAGCAGAGAGAACGAGTTTATTGCCAAGAGGAATAGACCCGGTGGCCCGTACTATCTCCTAACTTAGGCAAGTGAACTGGAACGGAAGTATTCTACGCAAATCCTAGAGAAAGGCAGAAACGGCTAGGTAGCTATAAAAATAACAACTAGCTCTAATGCCGGCTGTCCAGAAGGCATTAGGGGTGTCACACCACCAGAGTGGTGGTGGCCTTCAGGGAGGAGTCGAAGAAAGTCTTCGGGGGGTTGCTGAAGATCCAAAAGGTCTGGCTGGTACAGTAGGTCCCTTATGAGGAAGGCGGTGAGCAGAGAGCTCCAGCATAGGAAGGGGTGGAGCGAGCTGCAGTAAGTCAACTGGCGTTTCTCGGCCTGTGCGCTCGCCTATATGGAAGGCCAGCTGCGGGTTCTTTGGCTGTGGCGCTCCTCCCTTAGCGGCACCTGCCACAATCTATTGAGGGAGGTCGGAAGTGCAGTTTTCCTCGTTTGTGGGTGTCGCGGGTTGCATTGTGTCCAGGAGCTTAGGGCCAGCGCTGGGCTGCTTAGCTGGCTTCAATCACACACACGGGGAGGGTAACTCCAGACACAACGTCTGACAAAAGACGTGAATGGCTTTGCTGCTGTATTCTTCGGTGGTCCAGCATCTAGGAGTAAGCTGGTTGGTTTTGGAAGCCAGTCTTCCTAGGTTCAAACCCCGCTCAAGGTGACGTGATACCACGAGAAGATGAGGCGGAGTCGTGTAATTGTAGTAGTGTCAGTACGCGTCACGCATTACAATGTTAACATTTACATTAGATATTTAATAAAGATGAGGTATCGTGAATTATTTTTCATTTTTGTTTCAGGTTCATGAATTTCAAACACTTATTTTTCATTTTGATTTTGTGAAACAAAAATTTACATTCACACAACCCTAGAAAACAGTATTACATTTTAACTAAAACTTAATGATTTTATTATTTAATAATAAAAATACTGTTATGTACCACAAAACTTACAAACTTGTTTGGTCTTCTCATGTCGTAAAAAACTCAGTACACTCCAATATATTTTCCATCAATTTATAAAAGTGTTCTTCATGATTACCAATGGACAAGTCCATTAACGTATTATACTTTGTTGTAAGTGTATTAATGTATGTCAGATTCAATGGCCAAGAATGCAGACCAGTTGACGAGTAAAATGCTGACTCAAGGCAGTTTGTAATTCTTCACTTTACTGGAAATAATATTTCTGCCGAACAGTTCGAGCCAGTGTCGTAAAAAAAAAGCCACATTTAAGTATGGGTGCAAGTTTTGCATACAATTATCACATTTCAACTTGCAACATATGAAAACCATCTGTGGCCCCTAACAAAGCCAAAGAAACAGCTACGTTCATTATGAAACACTTCTACTTTGGCAAGTCGTCTTTGTATTTGCTGCTTAACCTTGCCTCATGTTCTGCAAAATCTTCACAATGAAAGTTAGCTCCTGCAGCAAAGAAATCAAATCACGTGGTCATCTCATTATACTGCTTCTACCATTGTGTTAGGCTGGTGGTAAACCTATAGGCTGTTTATGGTTTATTGAGCACTTTTGAAATCAGCCTTTAAAAAATATCACTGACCCTAACTACAAGTATTTTAATGAGCACACTGACTGGCATGCACTCAGTAAAGTTTGTAATGATGGAGGGGAAGTAGTTCCATGTCTGAAGCTGGAGGAGGTCCCAGTGCTATGAATGATGATGTAAACAAGTGCACCAGCGGCATCAATGAGAAGGTGAGTCCACTACTGGAAGAGCTAGGTGTCTCCGACCCAATGGGAAATTAAACTTGACATTGACAACCCCACTACTGATGTAAATGCAAAAGTAAATTTTTAATTAGGCCATTCTGGAGAGAATCTAATTACCAACCATTCCAAAAAATACCTCATATACCACTAATGGTCCCAAATAAAGAAAATGGGCAACAAAATATAAATAATGACAAGACATTAATGAGAAGCAAAATCCATTTTATAAAGAAATGGATCTATAATAGTGATACTAGACAGTATAACTAAGAATTATTTGCTTAGACCTGCTTTAGCATTACACTCAAACAGAATGTAACAAAAAAAATTTAGAACATAATGTTACTAAAGTACAACGTAATCAGCCTCCTCCAAATTTGAATGATTTTACTTCTAAATCCGTAAAAATATGCTCCTGAATCAGTAAAGGAAAATTATTTTTGGTTGAAAAATCAGTTAGTGCAACCAAAGGGAATTTTTTAGCGTTCCTGCCTACAAGTTTTTAATTTGCTCGATTATAAAAAAAATGTTTAAATCCAAATTTAAATTCTTTGCTGAACAAGAAAATTATAGTTTTTATTTCTAGAGGGGCAGGAGAATAAGAGAGAAAAAAAAATATATATTTCCCCACTACATATAATTATTGTAAAATTTGACCTTCCAAGCCATTTACCCTCTAAAATTTCCATGGCTGTTCAGAAAACCTATTTATGATTTTATTTCCTGTTAAAGTGGGGAAATAGGCTATTCCAAAACGAATTAATTTAGTTTTCTTTTCTATGGGGCTACTTTGAAGGGTTGAGAAAGTCAACATACATCGGAGGGCTGGACTATTTAAAAAAATACCTCAAAAATTATTAAAAATATATAATACATAATTTTCATTCAGACTTGTGGAATTGTATCCATGCTTTTTAAACATTTCTAAATTTCTAAAATGTAGAATGTTTACAATATTTTGTACAGGTTGTGAGCCTGAGAAGCCTTCACTTTTGTCACAGCAAATCTGCACCACTCTTCTTATTATGCCTACTAGCAAAATTTTGGTTACAGGAATGCAAGTTTTTAGCTGCCTCAACCTATACTTCATCTAAATGTTTTGGATCAACAAAATTCATGTAGTCCCCACGTATGAATAAGCAGGTGAAATACTGTTCGCCCCAAAGTTGGAATATGAATTGTGGCATCATGTGATACATTATTAAACACCAGCGCCACTTCGTTCTCTATGCATTCTAATCTGGAATGCATGTAATGCACCCTCCAAGTTTTTATTGTAAAGTTTCACTAAATTAATCTTTGGATAATATACTGATGTCGGCACAAGCTTTGCTCCCCACAAGAACATCAAAATTTCTCATTTCCACACTCATAAAACATCTTGCATTGACAACCTACTGGCGTAAGATATAAGAGCCAAAGTCCCATTCACTTCCTGGCATAATACTGCCCCTAAAGCCTTTGAGCTAGCATTTACCTGGAGAGTAAAATGTATTTTTTCAAAATCGGGTAATTTCAACAGCGGCAGTTACAAAGCTTTTTCTTTCAACTTCCTATTCACTACCTTAGACAAAATCTACCCATTTCCTTTTAAGATCATTTAAGGGCTCTGCAATTTAGCAAAGTTTTCAAGAAATTTTTGAATAGAATCCCACCATACCAAGGAAACTTCTAACCCTTGAAAGATTTATTTGGAGGAGGGAAATTTACCACCGGTTGTATTTTCTCCAGATTCAATAGCTTACCAACAGATATGACGAAACCCAAATATTCCACATGCCTCTTATCCCACGTAATTTTTTCTCTAGATTTATGGATAAACTGGCTTCTCGCATAGCATTCAAAACTTTTCAAATGTTCCTCAAAACTATTGCTTTATAAATAAAAAAAAAATCATATATAAAAAAAAAGGACATACTTTGCAGACCAACATCTCAAAGAATATGCGCATTTGCTGCTTTCATGACTCTAAACATTTCTGTACACTAGAGTAATGAATTCTATGAGCTTGAGCGATGATGTGGAATTGGCTACCAGTACCAAGCCAATGCAATGTCACCAAAAATTGCATTGCCATTAATGCACCACTCTTATTTGTTGGGAGGAAAACTGCATTTCCAATTTACTGCAAAATGTATCCAGCATTAACAAGTGACATTCTGAACCACTTAACCAAGACTCAATCATCTGATTTGCATATTAACCACGATTTTATAATCTTGTCCGTTTTTTTAAGACAGCAGTTGAAAATATCTTTCTTTGTCTGGAAACACATCGGCACAGGCATAAAGTGGTCAAAAGTAGGTCAACGGAATTCTCTGTTCTCCTTCTCTTAGAAAGGAGAGGATGTTTCTCACCCATCTCTTCCCCTTATTTTCAGTGCTGCCTCTTCACATCCCCTCTTGCTCATGGTTGGCTGTACTCCAGTTGCTAAGCAGAGAAGTATTGATTGCACACTACCAGCTGGAAGAGGGGAGGTAGTGAGCGATAAGGAGGGAGAACATGCAAAAGCGAGATGAAGATGGCCACAGAAAAAAAAAGCACAACAGAGGCGCTTACAAAAAGTAACCCAATTACCTAGATCAAGGAAAAACCTTTACTCAGTGCATTTGAAAAGCGATCGAGTTGAAGTTTAGTAGTGTCCAGAAAGTCACCCGAGTTAACTCAGTCCTTAACTCGATCAACTCAAGACTAACCCTACTCGGCAACAGGGTAAGTCGGCTCTAGCAGAGGACAGACGTGAAATGGAACATAAATATGTAAACATAGCAAGAACAGGGCTAACCTAAAATGAGCGGCGTTCAGAAAGAAACAAGGAGAATGGAAACAAATATTGTATTTTTGTTAGTCAAACAGACGGGAGGCGGAATCATTGCCGTCATTAAATTCTCAGGTTTAATTTTATTTTGAGTTACCGCCATTTCAAAACATTGAAGTTTATCTTGAGCATTCAATAACAACCTGGTTAACCCCTAGTGTACGAGTAAACCCAGTCACATGACAGAGTTAACTCAGTTAACTCTACCGGGTTACTTTTTGTAAGCGCCTTAGGAAGACAGTTGATACAAAGTGATTGTTGATCATAACCTACCTTCGACCTAGTTTACGTTTCAAACTACAGGCAATCAAGGCTGCCATTATGTGAAATAAAAATGCCTCCAACTACACAGTTCGTATCAAATTTGAGGCCATATAATTTAAATGGTGCAATAGCTTTAATGTACAATGTTGATAGTTTTAGGCAGATTCGAGGAATGTGTTTTTTATGCTAATTTTGATGGTTATATCAGTGTTCATATCTGCACTTCNTAGTTTTAGGCAGATTCGAGGAATGTGTTTTTTATGCTAATTTTGATGGTTATATCAGTGTTCATATCTGCACTTCTAAGGAATTTTAACTGAAACACAGCTGCCTTTTAAAACATTGTTTTATGAGTACAAAATAACATATTTTTTATAGGAAACAGTAAACAAACTGTCTTGTAGGGCAGCGAATATCGGGCCAATTTACGGCTCTGTTTTTACAATAAGTTTCACATTCATCCTGGTGAATAATTGTAACTGGAACACGCATACTTTTTAAAATATTGTTACGTGAATAAAAGTCTTATTTTTACAGTAAACTGTAAATAAACTCTTTTGTCAGGATACATCATTTAGGCCGATTCGCAGCCCGGTTATTATGTTAATTTGGCTGCTAACCAGCATTCATATATGCATTTCTTAAGAATTCTTTTATTGGAACATGCCTTCCTTTATAAATATTTACATTTCATTAATAAAGAGAGTTAATTTTCATTTGTAAACGGTAAAACACTGCATTAGCCGCGTGCCAGGTAATGACAGTGAGAGGTTAAGCATGACTCACGTAACCGCGATTTTCGATTATCCGACTCACTCATCCTCTGCATTATCGCGGATAATCAAGGCTGTACTGTATAGCATTTGTTTTCTGTGTTATGAAGCCATTGAAATGGACTTTGCAATCGTAAAATGTTGTGTGGCGTGCTGTGTTTTAATGTAGGCGACATGGAGAGGTTCTATATACTTTCTAAAGGTATCATTTTTTTTGGAAGACATCTATCTACAAAAATAAATAAATAATTCTTAAAAACAATATGTTGTTTTAGCATTAGAGATGACTAAACATGGACCTAGTGCAAAAAATTTAATTTTTGTGTTTTGGGGGAGTTAAAACAATTAAAGTTTAAAGACAGTCAATCTTTCAAGTGCATAGAGCGTACCAGTCCTTTCCTGAGTAACTTGAGAACTCATACGAACAAAATTTGATTGTATTTGATAACTATAATGTGCAATTTTGCAGCAGGAGCCCTTCAAAAGCGGTGTTAAGTAAGACTTAGTGGAATTTTTGAGAATAGGGGTTAGAGGTCTGTCAAAATTCTAATAACAACCCTTCAAGATAACGACCCTTTTTCTGGCAACAGTGAAGGGTTGTAGAATTGAGAGTTGACTGTATTATCTAATACAATTCACTCAGTCACAGTCCTCTGTGAAACCAATAAACTACTAATGATTACCTATTTACACTAATTAATTTAATAAATAATTAGGCCTGCTAATATGAACAATTCATTATAATTCTCCAAAACAGTCCACTGGCACCAATGTGTCAAGTCTCTTGTGATCTCCCAACTTTGCTTCGATGGTCAGATCAACCACAAACACAGGCGCATTCATCGGCGAGAATACCAATGTCTCCGGCCTCCACATCACTGCTGCTGCTCGCCAAAATACTCCTCATGCATCACCGTACACATGCACGTGCGCAACCAATTGTTGTTGGTGGAGTGAAGGCTGTATGTATATTTGTCTGCGTGCTTTCTGGATATTTCTGCACATACCATGCCCCTGATGACCCAATTCAGTGTCCAGAGGATTCTTTACCAGAGGAGGAGAAACCCGGCTTTCTGGAAGGTATTGGTTTCCACCAGGCACAAGACTTCAATCACCACACGCCACAGCTCCCCTCCTCGCATCACGCAACACGTCATCCAGAGATATACCTGGGACACATCCAGAGGTGAATCAGGCAGGCTGCCAGCTGGTAACAGGTGGCTGGAGGGTGAGGAAGAACGGACCGCCTGCTTGCAACAATATGTCCAGCAGTGACTGCAAATGAAGGAATACAGCAGAAGAATGCATAAAGAAAATAATAAACTGATGGCATTTTATCTATATAAGCAAACAAACAAGAAGTGTTTCTTGGAAACAGAAAAGTTTTCTTTTTCACGAATTTTATACAAACACAACATGACCATGTTTTATTGCAATTAAATTAATGTTAATACATTTAACTAACAAAATCAAATACAAACCATTGTTGCTAAATTACCAACTGCTTAACTGCAATCGAATCAATAAACTGATAAGATTATATTCAAACTATATCAGATAAACAATCCTTGTTTCGTAAAGGCTAGTTTGAGAAATTACCAATTTCTACTCAAAGCACACAAATAATATATAAAATTAAAACAATTAAATACAAGCCGTTGTTGCCAAATTACTAACTGCTAAGCATATGTTTTAAACATCAGTTGTTGTACAAAAAAAATTCTATCCAAGGTGCTATGAAATTCAGCACTTTTTGGGGTTTCGTCTTATTTTCTTTTGTCCATTTTCATGTGTTCCTTAATCATCTTAAAAATCTATGGCTGTCTTAACTGCATCGAGCGTCCAATTCGTGGACCAACAAGCTCTGGTAAAAGCAAGTCCATATAAAATTTACGCAGTTTTTCTTGTATTTTTGTTTCCCAGATAATCTCTTTTTATTTTTGCTATCTTGATGCCTTTTTTGTCCAAAGATTAAAGTTGTAATATAGTCGTCAAGTAACATGAAGTTGTCCTTGTATCTGATAAAAGAAATTGTTTTTTCTGTTGACGGTTATGACTTGACTTTGGTATACTTGTTTACATTCCAGAATGTGCACTTTCTTGTTGCAGTGGCTTTGTCAGGTGTCATATCCAATCTGCCGTATTTCTTTACATTGCCCATCATCTCACTGTAGAAGAGTTCCTCTCTCAAGCTGTTGTCTTGACTGTTCAGTATGTGGTAGCGTAGACAAAAAATACATTCCTTTTGTTCAAATTCTTTGGATTGGAGGTCAGGTTTTCCGGATTGTGGCCCGTAATATTTATTACAATTCATTTCTTTTGGTAGCAAAGATTTTTCTTACTCATCCTTGATCTCATTACTGCCTTCTGAGGTAATGTTTTTCTTTTAATTTCCAATTTCTTCAAAAATTTCCCAGGACTTACATTATACAGAACTTAAGTTTTAATAATGGGATTTTGGGGTTCAGTGACACTACTACAGCATGACTTCTTGCAGAATATGACCTCTTCAAGCAGTAATTCACCCGTTTGGCTCCCATAAGCTTTACCACAACAAAGTTGAAATATTCTATACAATTGCTATCAACGTCTTTCTATCATTACGAAGAACACAATGCTCTGCACTTCCACCAATGTAGCATACAATCCATACTCAATCATTTCTGATAGCACGTTCTTTTCTTTGGGTTCAGTACCTTGACAAAAGTACCGCGAGAAACTGGAATGATCACCAAATATACACTTTAGCGGATTTGCATCATTACAGAAGCACAGTATTTGGTCACGTTCAGTCACATCTTCCATTTCGCAAAACAGTACACTGTTATGCGCGGACTTCTGCAGTGGCCGCAGACTTCATGGTACCTGGTTCTGTGCAATTCTGGTACTGTGGGGGTACCCACCTCAATAAACCCCCACTCCTAGGCAGACCCGCTCACCACTACGTCGCTCAGGGAAATGATTGACAGGTATCCTGGCCGGCATCACAGCCCCTCTTCCCCCCTGCATGAGGATGAGCAGGAATGTTCTATTTTATCTCTGTCCTCTGTGCAACTCGACACGTAGAAAAGATTCTGGACCAGAGCCGACGACACTACAAATACCCCTCTCCCTCGCAGTCGAAGAGCAGTCAACCTTT
This sequence comes from Clitarchus hookeri, assembly GCA_002778355.1. NCBI lineage: Eukaryota > Metazoa > Arthropoda > Insecta > Phasmatodea > Phasmatidae > Clitarchus > Clitarchus hookeri. The sequence continues at coordinate 806,318 of NQII01000317.1, read as the reverse complement.
GTGGTAACTATCTGGCTCAAGGTGAAGTGTGGTGCAGCGTCGGGCATTGGCGGAGAGGAAAGCCAGTGCTCTATTCTTACAGCTACATACAGTCAATCTTCAGCACCTCCCATTATACCTTTACAACTCAATATAGCACAAAGCAAGTAAAAATTAGCAACAAATTAATACATTAATTGACACATTAATACTACCAAACAACTACTTTAAAATACCGGTTGAAAACTCATGACAATTTTACATAAAAAAACAACAATACCATACACATATTTTAATAACAGAACACCTTCTTGCTTTCTTTTTTGTTATCAAAATAAATGTGATGTGACGCAACTACATAACTTCTTGTAGGCAGTTGAAAAATATGAAGTACAGCCTTGTCAAGTTATCATAGACCAGATACGGAATACCAGCACCAGCATACATTATCTCCACACCACTGCTGATTACAACTGCCTGCCAGGACACCTGCACCCATCACACTGTTACTGCATGCTACCTGGTGCCTCAGCAACCAACCACTGCCTGACTGGATGCAGTGCCTCCAACTGCACAGCACAGTTGCTGCTTATATGACATGTATGCTGCACAGCAACATTCACTTGGAGGTAGACTAACATTACTGCCATGTGCACATGACCACAAAAGGCAGCGAAAGATATTTGCTGCTGCTATCACATCGGTTTCATCTTTTTCCAGAGAGAAGAAAATAATTAGTTGCATATTTGAATAAAAAAATAAAGTGAATACCTTTACCAAATGTAATATACTCTACTTTCCATAAAAAAATTCCAATATTATTTTCTTGTGAGATAACAAATCCAATAAAACCAGAGTTCTGAACCTTTTTCATTTCACAGCATACTGTTTGCATTATTTTTTAGTACATTCACTGTTTTGCAATGCACATGTATTTTTAAAAGAAGTTAAAGTATTAACGTCACTGGTGATGTATGAATTACTGGTACTTGTGATGTCTTTGATGCTGGCATGTGTAATGACACTAATCTCTGGATGTGTTATGAATAGGGGCATGCAAAATTTGCATTTGCAATAAAACCAATTTTTATGTGAATTTTTGTGTATTAAAACAAATGAACTCAATTTTTAACTTTTTGCGGGGGAAAATTTTTTTTTTTTTTAGCTGCAAATAGTGGCATATCAGTTTGATTGCAAGTTTCCATTCCACAAATTCTCAAGTGTGAGATAATATTAATGAAATAAGTGAATAAAGAAATGGAGAAATTAGGTTATAACTTTGCTTCTGCTAGGAAATAGGAAATCATCCCTGCCGAGGAATATCCCATGGTATTTTCCTCAGCAGAAAAGATGCAGGCTTTCATTATATTTCAAAACATTTGTTCTCTATCAACACACAAACACAATATAAATAGCATAAGTTAACAACAAAATCACTTGTTTAACCTCAGATTACATGTGTAACATAAACAAAAAAAAATGCATAGAGTTCATTCAGCACTGCTGTTAGTAACTGTAGAAATGTTCCATGGTTTCGAATATTGATAGTAGCACTGTGCAAGATCACTGGTGGTCATATTGCAACACAGTGTGCTTGCAACAAACAAACAATAAATCTTTTGGAAGTTTCTACTATTGTAGACATATTTTGTTAATGTATCTTTAAATTTTGTATAACCACCTGCTCCGGTTTGGGCTGATATCACGTCTGGTGAGTGGGTGAAGTTAGTTTTGTATGAATATTTAAGCAATTTGTATGACGTAATTTTCTTTTTAAAATGCTAAAAACCAACCATTACTGCAAAACAACAGGCTGCAGAGTTTTCAAAACATGGCTTGAATGCAAGTGATGATAAAACTATATTTTGTAAATTTTGCAATGCGTCAGTAACTTGGGATCGTAGTGACTCGTGCGTAAAGCACATTCAAAGTGAAAAAAAACAAGACTATCAACCAAAAATTTAAAGTTCAAATTTATAGTCTTAATGTTTTATTTTACAAACGGTTACTGTTATTTCCATGTGATTTTGTTTATATTTACACAGTTAAATGTTAACCAAAAATAACACCAATTTTTAAGTATAATAACCTTAAATTCAGCATAAAAATAAACACCCAAAATGCATGCCCCTAGTTAAAAACATTCTGCCAATGAAGTTGAATGTCTTAAAGCAGAGCAAAATTATTAACTTAAAGTTTCTCAGTTTGTTCAAATATTAACACACTCCTTTGTGTTCTACTATGAGCAGATTCCACCACACTACATATATCCTGAAACTTGATGTTAAGGAACATTTTACGATGCCAGGTGGTGAGTTAGCAAGAAAATTACCTGCCCCACATAAAATGTGAGAAAATATATTAAATATAGCAAGGTGATGGCAGATATTGTGGTTCCATATCGCCACAGCCAACAAGAATACTTCTACTTCCAACACTATGCTGCTTCATGATATGTTTTGTGAACACTTACTAAAGGTAAAATAATTGCTTTATCTTTGTAGTTTGCAGCAGCCTTTATGACAAACTTGGAGCTCTGGTTTTAGAACATGGCCAACCAAACTCAGAAATTACAACGAACAAAATATGAATAAGGCAACAGTCCATTGTGTCTCTTTTGAACAGTATGGAGAGAGCATTCTACTACATTTCCTCCGGTCAACAAAATTAATAAATAGTCACTTTTTTTGACACTGACCTCTCTATGTCCTTAGAATAATCTTATTTTTAATCAAACATTGCACAATTTCAAAAATAGTTAATAATTATTTTAAAAATGTAAATAAAAAAACATGGAAAAGAGCAATAATTTCAACAGCTGCACTACATGACACACATACCTAGCAAGTAAAACACAATTTTTAAATTTCCCCCTTCCATTTTTTACAAAGCAGAGGGGTTAAAAGTACCTTAAGCTAATGGGCAAGTGATTGGGACAATTCAGTTTGAGGAATTGCTCTGGTATTTGCGTGGAACAAGGACATGAAACCACTTGGGAACAAACATCTCCAGTTACTCAGCCAAGACTGAAACTAGGGTTGAGCCGATACCGGTACCGGTATATCGAAACCGGCCGATATCTTAATTATCAGAATTGTGCGCAATTCATGTTTAAATCACCAATATTGTAACCAATATTATGCCCTAAGGATCTAAGATGATGCTGTTTTCAACTTGCCATAATTGGAGTGGCTGAGCGTACTATTTGGCTTTATTAAAATAATCACTATTTTAAAATTGGTTTTTACTAAAGTACCTAACTGGCTGTGTTTATTTGTAACACAAAATTAGGCATGTTTTGCACGATTGTTTACAAAACATGTATACAACAAAACAATAGTAGCCACCGTTTGCGTTTACTGAATTTCATCTCTGCAGGCAAGTTTGCAGCATGAACAAAACTAACATTTAATCAGCCATATATAATATTGACAATAATTAATATTGATTACCTACAAAAATATTTTATCTTAAAAGTTTCACAACAAATCGCGAACACGGCGACACATAAAAAAACTTATGTAATCTTGTAATGTTAGTTACATGCTGCAAAATTACTGCCGCCTAGCAGCGCCATTCCGAAAGTTCGTCTTTTTTTTGTTTGTTTTGTTGGTTTGTTTGCTGTTGCTGTAGTAATATGACGGTGTTAGGTTAGGGAACGAACGGGGTGATATTATGTACGTGTGCCAGCAAAAAACAAATAATATGGCCGTAAGAAAAAGTGAAGTGTAGAATTCGTTCACCCTAAGCAACACACAAGAATGCAAGGCTGTTTGCAATATTTGCAAATGTTTGGTTTCGAGAGGTTGAGTAGTACCACAAACTTAAAACGGCACCTTGAATGTACACACCCTTTGAAGTGGAAGAGCTTAAAATTACAACAGTGTCCTCCTAGGCCTGTAGTACAACTCTCAACACAACTTTTTGGCAGAGAAAACGTACCTAGCAATGCCATACTTGTGAGTACTTCACAAACTTCAGATAACGATTGCGTGGCTACCTACATGTTCATCTAGCCATGATGTAAACGGAGATCTAAACCGAAATTCCATAACGTGTATGAATAAATGGAAAAAAGTAAACCATATCCTTCATCACATGCCCGCACTGTGCAAATAAATAATCTCATTGGAAAAATGATTTGCACAGACCTTTTGCCATTTAGTATTGTGGAAAATAAAGGTAGGTTGAATACTGCAAATACATTATATGTATAATTCATACGTGCATCACATCTTACACATTATTTTACATAAATTTTCTTGTGCTTTATACCCTTCTCACAATATTGTTATTAGAATAATAGACCAATTCAGCACTTGTGGTTGTGACGAAGCCCGTGTTCAAATTTACCATTTGGTATTTTAGGATTTTAGTGTTTAGTAGCGTTCAATTCGGAGGCCGTCGATAGTCACTTGTTCAGAAAAGGTTGCGATTTGGTAATTTAGTATTTTAAAGTTTCGTTACATACATAAATAAAAAATTAAAAAAATCCAAGTTTTATGCATAAAAAGTTTGCTGAGTTAAATGTATACATTTTCTTTGTGATAGAAATTGTGTAAGCATATCCTACCTCATCAGAAGGGATGATCGAACCAGTAACTAATAACTAGAGTTAATGAAAGCAAATGTATCAATATTAATAAATAAAAATTACAATTTTGAAATAATTTATTGCATTAGTCTACAAGTAGAGCATGGTCCTGTTAATGGGACTTTTACACACTATAAGAATACAGAATATTAGGTTAGTGATGAAAAAAAGAGTTTGTACAGAGGAAACTTAGGTTAGAATATTCAAACAATAAGGTGATTCCTTTAAATTGTAATGTTCCATTGGCGCGTTANAAAATTACAATTTTGAAATAATTTATTGCATTAGTCTACAAGTAGAGCATGGTCCTGTTAATGGGACTTTTACACATTATAAGAATACAGAATATTAGGTTAGTGATGAAAAAAAGAGTTTGCACAGAGGAAACTTAGGTTAGAATATTCAAACAATAAGGTGATTCCTTTAAATTGTAATGTTCCATTGGCGCGTTANTACAGAGGAAACTTAGGTTAGAATATTCAAACAATAAGGTGATTCCTTTAAATTGTAATGTTCCATTGGCGCGTTATGGCTACAATATTTGAAGATTCCATGTCTGGATATGACAAATGGAAATTACAGCTCGGTTAGCTCAGTTCGAGAAACATGAAACTCTAAAAAGGCGCCAATGAAAATAAAGTCAAGTTGCGGTTTGATTTGCTCTATACGTTTATTTATCAATCACAAGAAATAGTTCACATACAATCAGATATGCCGAGTACGAACAGGTTTTACCGACAAAACAAGCAAAGAATTAGCAGTGCCACAGTGGTTTAATGATTTATTCCCACCTTGAAAGCTCGCATCTCCACAGGAACTAGCGACCTCCCACACCGGCTGAGAAATAGACAAGCAGGTTCAAGTTTGCCGGTGTGGGGGTTATGTGCCACGCCCGACGCAGCCTCGGCGAGTTGCTGGTTGTCAACTGCTGGTTATCGACTGCTTGAGCACTGAGAGTCTACTGCTGCCCGGCAATATGCATCCAGGGCTTTTGTCTCTTGTGGCTACCCCCACTCCTCACTCCAAATAAGGCATAGCACCAGCTTTCCCACGCTATCCGAACTGTGTAGCTATCCAAACTACATTGTCAGTAAAAGATAATCCAAACCTTCTAGAACACAAACTGTTGACGCAGTTTGGAAAGCTTCTATCACTAATGATGACGCTTAACAAAAACTAAGATTTTCTGAAACGGCAAACGTATGCCAGATAAATGAACTACCATGATAAACGAACTCCCACAACTTTAATTTAAAATCTCGATAATATTTTACAAAGTCCCGCTAAACGAAAGAAAATGAACTGCGGCTAGAACCTTGATAATTAATAATATTGCATCATTACATTACTCCCCTCGGCTTGGGAGAGATTTTGAAGAAATCTTTCCCAAAGCTAAACCTATCTTGTATGCAGCTACTCTGCAAACCACTGTGACTCTGCTCCTTGACAACAATTTACATTTACAATGTGGTAATTAAACTGATAACAAAAATTATTCACTTCACCTGTTAAAGAAGAGCGACAAGATGCTGGGATGCTGCAAGAAAATCATACATTTCACTTTTTTGAATTAGTTACATGTTGTTATCATTTGTGATTGAGGGAGTATTCCCAACCTATGCTATTGATGATTCCTTGTGGGCTGCTCGTTCCTCTGGTTCCTCACTGGGATCAGCACACACACTTCCAAAAGGGGACCCAGGTCTGCCCAAAACTATATAAAAGCCACTGCGACTGCCTTACACTAGGCCAGCGCTGAAAAAAAAATAAAAGCCACTGCAAATACCTTTCATTAGGCATAAAAAAGGGCCTCAGACCTGTCCCAATCAAAACTTCCTCCTTGTGCCATTGATCCCAGGACACCATAATCTGGAGCAACCTCCTACCCTTACTTATGTTTACTTATGGCTCAACATAATACAACATCTCAACCACCTCAACCTTTGTAATTTTAGATAACATGTACTGCATCAATAAATAATCTTTTTCAAATGCAAAAACAAAACTTATTTAATATTCATATAGTCCTTCCTGTTCAGTACTCTGCTTAAATAAATACTATTTAGTTACAAAAACAATTGAAAAACAAAACATTGTAAAGCCATTCTTCTTTTAGCTTATTTTCTCACCACTATTGTTTACATTAGAACAGTTTCCTTAGATTCATTAGCAACTCATACTACTGCTAATACAGTTAAATGTTTTACAATATTACCTTATTTATCATGAATATTTTACGATGCAACAGTCATGGTTATGCTAGAAAACAGATACAGTAAGTATTTGTAAAGAAAAAAACCATACACAGGCATGAAGACAACTAGCCAAGGACTGCTTGAGGAACACTATCAAGATGCAGTGAGCTTCTACACCATTTTTGTGTTTTAAGTATTTACCAAGGACTTGCCAATTTCATATGGTAATAAAATATTATTAACTGAAGTAGACATTTTTAAATAAAACTAACCCAGACTTTTAAAGAAAATTCACAAGTATTCTCTTTTAAAAATTATACAACCTTGCATATATATGCACAGTATAAAGATATGCAGNTAAAGAAAATTCACAAGTATTCTCTTTTAAAAATTATACAACCTTGCATATATATGCACAGTATAAAGATATGCAGTTGCACTGAATCTATCAATCTGTATTGATAATCATACTTACTCATGCACAATAAATGATTGTAACAATCCGTTAACAAAATAAAAATAATTTATTCTAAAATGGTTAACCGTACTTCAAAAACAACTCTTAGAAAAACTAGCAGCCTTCTCTGTACATATTTCCCTTAAACAGCCATGTTATTCTACAGAACAATTACTGTATTCTGAGCTTGCAANTAAAGAAAATTCACAAGTATTCTCTTTTAAAAATTATACAACCTTGCATATATATGCACAGTATAAAGATATGCAGATGCACTGAATCTATCAATCTGTATTGATAATCATACTTACTCATGCACAATAAATGATTGTAACAATCCGTTAACAAAATAAAAATAATTTATTCTAAAATGGTTAACCGTACTTCAAAAACAACTCTTAGAAAAACTAACAGCCTTCTCTGTACATATTTCCCTTAAACAGCCATGTTATTCTACAGAACAATTACTGTATTCTGAGCTTGCAANGCAGCCTTCTCTGTACATATTTCCCTTAAACAGCCATGTTATTCTACAGAACAATTACTGTATTCTGAGCTTGCAATGCCAAACTTTAACAAGTAATAGAAATCACTAAATTCCAAATAAAATGCATACAAAAATGTATATAGTAGAGTTGGTAAAAGCAAACATTACTCTTACCATTAAAGACTTAAAAAATTATATAACCAGCATGGCTCCCTCCTAAGTTTTAACAGTTTGAGTGTTGCTGCAATATTATTATGTTGCAACTAACTTAAAGAAAACTGCAGTCAACATAATATTATTATTACTTATGTTGCTTGACTTCTACAGTTACATGGAATTAGATAGACATTTACAATGATATGCTAGAAAACAGAGATGTTTGAAATATAATAAGTTATCAGTTGTAGCAAGGTAATTTGCAAACAAAACACACTGCAAGTGTATGCAATTTTCTTCATAGAGCATTTGGTCTCGTAAGATTTGTACACAAATTATTTGTTAAGTGTGTGTCAAAATGTGGACAGAATGATGTAAGCCTTCCTTACAATATTTATAATTTAGGACCCTGAAACTTTAGATTAAAAAATCCTTAACCATGATAACTTCAACATGTCAATCCTCTGACATTTTAAAACAGTTTCTTCTAAACTTCAGCAGAGAAGCTAGATGTGAGATTGGTAAGCAGCCATAGTCAAATTCGGCAATAAAGTACAGTAAAGTACAAAGTGTGTACAGAACGTTCATAAATACTGTAGAATTTTTCACTGCCATCTAAATAAAAAATAACCACAAACTACCTCCAACATTAACACTAAATTTTCTTAAATGTTTTACAAAGAGTATCTGCCATTCCAGAAATTCAACATTCCCACGAGACACTGGATGCACTTCACATGATGCCCTTTTGTAAAATGCTTAGTGCTGTTCATTAACAATCCTGTGTGATTATTTACAATATTGCTTCATATAGAAACCCTATCCTTTCGCCTACTTGTACCTTTGCTCCTTTCTGGCACTACTACTCTTAAATACTAGAATTAAATATTTACACACTGAAAATTAATTGTACAATTCTCTTTTAAAACATACTAACAGAAACACACTGTCTTACAATTATTAATTCTTTCCAAATATTCCCTATTGCCTCTCCCAAGGCCTGAGAAGGGTTTACCCCATGTATCCTGTACCCATTGTGACCTATTTTACTCAATTGTATGGTCCTCATATAAAAAATAATTTTTCTTCAAAATAATAACATTAACTTATCTCTCTTACCTTATTACTGTAAAATCAAAGTATTAAAAAACAGTATAGTAAAAATATTAAAATTAAGTAACTATCTTATTAATCTAAATTGCAGTCTGTCTGCCTTTACTACATTTTTTCTTCCTTTCCTTTTCGTTCTCTCCTTGTGTTTCAATTTCCTTCCATTTTTCCTCACAACCTTCCTCGTACCGTACTTCACTCTCTTCCTTTTCCCTATTGTCCTAAATCTACCCCTCTTCTTCCTTTTCTTTTTTCTCACTACTTTTCTAACTCTTTGTTTTTTCCTTACAAAATGTTTCCTGAAAACATAGTGTTTCACTCTAGGATACCCCCCACTCTCAATATAACCTTTTACCGTGCCCTCAGCAAACTCTTGCCTTTTGCAACTTAACAGCTGAACCTAATCGCAGCTTTACTTCCTTATAACTAGAGACCTGAAAAAGTAGGTGTTATTTTTCTTGAAAATAGCTGTTATTTTTTTATGTACCATACCATGTATCATTTCAAAAATTCATTTTTGAAATGATAAACATTCTTGTTACACTATAAGCACTAATTCTTTATATTCTACTCCCAAAACCACCAGTCATTTTGCTACATCTGGTTCTTTTTCTTCCCTGACCACATCTTGAACAGCTTCTTTCAGAAACTCATAGCCCTTGTATTGAACACAGAATTATCCATTCCATTGAATACAGGGATTTGATCAAAAACAGGGAAAACTTTTAGTTTCATTCAATAAAATGTTTTTTGGACTAAAAAGNATTGAATACAGGGATTTGATCAAAAACAGGGAAAACTTTTAGTTTCATTCAATAAAATGTTTTTTGGACTAAAAAGCTTGTTGTTGCCTTAAAAGTGTGCATACTTGGATCACCATTCATCAAACTTTGCAGTTTGGTCATTGCAAAAATTGATGCTTTTTGGCATTTCTGTTTCACAAGTGCTTTTCCAGTGGTGGTGAAAGATGAGTCTGATGAAATCAGTTTCAAACATATACCTTTTGATGTGCCATCAAAACCTTAGAACAAATTGTTTAGCCAGCCATATAGCATGTGTGTTGTGGGGCACCGAGAGCCTTCAACTTTTGTGAGAAGATCTACAATATCAGCTGCATGGATTTTTACAAATGTGCACTGAGCAAGAACCATGTTCACATCTTTTTCTGAAAGGCAAGCTAGGTAGTTAATACCACTGTTGTTGATGGCCTTCATTTCATCGAGCTTGAAGAAGTTAACAATGTCAACAAAGTATTCTGACAAATAACACACTGCTCTGAACCACGAGTTCCATCGGGTGTTCACTGGTATTGGGAACAGATTTGCTGCTTTAGTTGAATGTTCAGCTGGATATTGCACATAATGNGATTGTTGTTGCCTTAAAAGTGTGCACACTTGGATCACCATTCATCAAACTTTGCAGTTTGGTCATTGCAAAAATTGATGCTTTTTGGCATTTCTGTTTCACAAGTGCTTTTCCAGTGGTGGTGAGAGATGAGTCTGATGAAATCAGTTTCAAACATATACCTTTTGATGTGCCATCAAAACCTTACAACAAATTGTTTAGCCAGCCATATAGCATGTGTGTTGTGGGGCACCGAGAGCCTTCAACTTTTGTGAGAAGATCTACAATATCAGCTGCATGGATTTTTACAAATGTGCACTGAGCAAGAACCATGTTCACATCTTTTTCTGAAAGGCAAGCTAGGTAGTTAATACCACTGTTGTTGATGGCCTTCATTTCATCGAGCTTGAAGAAGTTAACAATGTCAACAAAGTATTCTGACAAATAACACACTGCTCTGAACCACGAGTTCCATCGAGTGTTCACTGGTATTGGGAACAGATTTGCTGCTTTAGTTGAATGTTCAGCTGGATATTGCACATAATGATGCTTTCTTTTTCGTGTATTCAAAAATGTGGTTTTGACTTTTACCACACCCTCATTTACTTCAGTCAGTTCAATGCAAAAGATGTGGTGAATTTACTTGGAATAATATCAACACAACCTGTACACAAAATAACTCATAGCGAANCTAAAAAGGACCTGCATTGTGTCATCACACATTTGGTCATGTAACGTGCAGGATCTGTAACAATTGCTTGAATGTTTTGGAAATTGACACCGTATTTATTAACACACTCATTTATAGCCTGAGAGCATGTCGTTGCATTTGCTTTCTCCAGAATGTTTACTGCACCTACCTTCAAAACTAGTTCTGTTAAATTGTCTGAACAAATCTTAAAAAGCACAATAAACACACATCTTCCTTTGGTATCTGTCGTCTCATCACAGTGTATAACAATATTTTTCTGCTGAAGAAGTTCCTTTACTGCATCAAAGTGTGCCTGTGCTGCCACAGGAACATATTTTTCTCTGAGAGTTTTCACACAAGGTAAGTCTCCAGCACCTAAGACCATAATTTGAGTAATACTAAGACAATAATGTCAAACATTTTTATTTTCTAAGGTAAGTATTAGATGAACTAGGTCTTGTTCAAAAACGATAGTAGGCCTGCAAACCAAGTTGTAGTTAAATATAAAAATTTTGGAAATACGCATACCTTCAATAAATTCAGCCATCCATCCTCTTAAAATAGGATTATCTAACTTTTCAAGCGGAATGTTGGCTTTTGCAAAAGCTTCAGTTGTTTTAATAGCAAGATCATCAACTGCCAATTTTCTTCTTTTTGAGCTACCAAAGCAAGCAAGCACAGAGCATGCGAATCAGCACCTTTCTCTTTGTTTGAAAGGTTAATATGTTTTTCAGATTTTGTATGTTTTAACCTTCAAGCGGGCGCGCGGTCATTTGTAACGGCAGCGGGCGCGCGTAACCGAAAAGACGTATGGGATGAATAAAAGAAATAAAGCACTAATTATTCAATAATTATTTATTTATTTGTACTTAGATATATTATCATTGTTTTTAAAGTCTAATTTTAAAAAAAAAGTAACTAAAATTATGAAAAAGAAACAATTAATTAACTTATTAACATAACTCAAATATTCTTTGGATCCAAACAAAAATTANGTAATAATAGTAATATGAACGAAAATGTACTAAGCGCGGTCGATTCGACTACGCGCGCCCGCTTGAAGGTTAATACTGAGTCTTTCTTTTAATACGAAACTATGCAGTTACAAAAACAACACATTAAAGTTTGAGAGTCAAAAGCATAAAGACCATCACTTTTGAACTCGGCTGCTCGTTGCTGTACATCCACTGCCGGTTTTCGCATCTTGGGCAATAAAATAACACAAAATCCACACAGCGAGGATAGCTGCTGCTATTGCTTCAGAAAGAAATACAATTCTTTCCAAGAGCCCTTTTTTGCAGAAAACAAAGTTGGGTAACATAGGTCTGCAATTATTCCGAGGAACCAAATTTCAATTCCAATTCCGTAATTTGTATGTAAACAAGCATCGGTATAACTGCAATTAGTTTACATGTTTGCAACATAACAAGTATATTTTTATCATTTCTGTTTTAAAATTTTAACTTTTAGATAAACAATGATAGTGTGAATACACCATTGTATCTTAGTTTTGTCACATACAGTAGTAATAAAATTTCGTCTTAACTCGTGTCCTAATTTATGTTCAGATTTAACAAATATTCTTTGGCCGCGTGTATTCTATGGCCAACACGGCCTTGTAATAAATACAGCTATCTTAACAATAACAATTTTGTTTGGTGATTATTATATTTTTGAACTATGTACTTGAAAAAGAAAATGATGGAACGGGTGTGTCTTTCAAAGAAAATTACAAAATGTGATCCACGAATTATTGACCCTTATGAATTCAAAATTTTAAACACGTGAAAGTAACTTGTTGCTGCAACGAAGATGGTGGATGTTTGGTAAACAGTGCGAAGAGTATTCCTAACCTCAACCACAAAACGTGATATAAACATTCATTGCCTGTCGATGTTCATTTTTTTACCATAGTTAGGCAAAGCAACAAGAAAGATCATTTTGTAACACTCATTCTGCGAATATTGGTTTAGTTTCAAGTAAAGGTCGGTGTAAATTTTCAAATTAGCTTTATTTGAAGTAAAATGCTAAAAATTGCTTTATTCGCACCAAAATGCTAAAATTAGCATTATTTTTAGTTTAATCGCAAATGCTATTTTTTCAGGTCTCTACTTATAACCATTTGGTTGTACCCCCCAAACCTGAAGTCTACCTTCCTGACTTCACAACCGCTAGGTACACTCTTTTCACAATAATTAATATGCCTCAGCAATTGATTCTCTCTTAATTTACATCCAGGATGACCCTCTTCACATATAACTTCTACATTTCTACCCTCAGTATTAAAATCTTTACTTTCCTTGTCACGACCAATATTAACTTTGTTCACTTCATTGCTGTTTTTATTGTCATTACTTGAGGCGGTTAACGTCAATACATTTTCTAACCTTTCCTTTTCCGATTCAACCCCCTTGTTTTCTAGCCTTTTTTCCAATCTTTCAATGATTTGATCACTCTTTCCTGCTAGTCGCATATTGTCTTGTTTAAGCTCCTTTTGTCCTTTCTGTAAGGACAACAGGATCTCGTACATTTCTTCTGTCCATATTGTGTTATTGGAAGAAAACTGTGCCATTATTTATTTCAATTACGACGTGCACAGTTACGATTTAGACAATAATATCAACATAACCTGTACTCAAAGTAAACAAAAATAACTCGTGGTGAATTTACTTGGAATAATATCAACACAACCTGTACACAAAATAACTCATAGCGAAATTACTTGTTTTTGTTGGCTTGACTGTGATGACTTCACTGGCGTAAATTGACGAGTTCTTATCACTTTACTGCTGCTGCTGTATTATGTAGTCATCTCGTAGCCTGGATCTGAGTTGTTAATGAAGCACTGGAACTGTCGGAAACTTTGTGCTGTGCTGCTGTGATGTTCGTAGATCCCGAATCTTCAGATACAGTTAATCAAGCCTTGCGGCTGGGCCGCCATATTTGTAATGATGCAGCCTCGCGTTATAGCGCCATATTTTGTAATATTCCAGCGGCACATTAGGGCCGCAATATTTGTAACATTCCACATCTGGATATGACGAATGGCAATTACAGCTCAGTTAACTCAGTTGGAGAAACATGAAACACTAAAAAGCCGCCAATGAAAATAAAGTCAAGTTCCGGTTTGATTTGCACTATACGCTTATTTATCAATCACAGGAAATAGTTCACATACAATCAGATATGCAGAGTAGTAAAAGGATTTACCGACAATACAAGCAAAGAATTAGCAGCGCCGCAGTGGTTTAATGATTTATTCCTGTCTTGAAAGGTCGCATCTCCACAGGAACTGTGCCACGCCCGACGCAGCCTTGGCGAGTCGCTGGTTGTCAACTGCTGGTTATCGACTGCTGCCCGGCGATATGCATCCAGGGCTTTTCTCTCTTGTGGCTACCCCTACTCCTCACGCCACATAAGGCATGGCGTGTGTCAGTTTTCCCACGCTATCTGAACTGCGTAGCTATCTGAACTGCATCGTCAGTAAAAGATAATCCAAACCTTATACAAACACAAACTGTTGGCGCAGTTCAGAAAGCTTCTATCACTAATACTGACGCCTAAACAAAACTACTGAAACTGCAAACGTATGCCCGATAAACGAACTCCCAAGGCTTTAATTTCAAATAACAATAATATTTTACAAAGCTCCGCTAAACGAAAGAAAATGAACCGCGGCTAGAACCTTAATAATATTGCATCATTACCAAATACTGACATTAAATAAATATTAATGAATGAAAGTAGGTATATGCATGAAGTAGGCTATGGCAATGTAGAAGTCCCAATAAAGGAACACTTCCCTTAGAATTGTCAGTCTGTTCAAATTACTGTAAAATAAAATATTTCTTATCATTTAACCGGTTTTAAAGAACTGCTACAGTTTCTTGAACCTAGATATGAAGTGGTACATAGAACCACCCTGTCGAGGATGGTGATATCAGATTCATCTAAAGTCAGAGAGATGCTGAGGTCTGTAGAAATTGCCAGTTTCACTACTGATGTATGGTCACCATCTACTGATGATTACATGTCCCTTACATGCCACTTCATTGGTGAAGATTTCACAAGGCAAACTGTTTGCCTTGGTGTTGTGCCATTCAATCATATGTACCATACTGCTACAAGTATTGCAAGTTTAATTCAGTGCCAATTAGAAACTTGGGGTATGCAGCACAAAGTACATATATTTGTGCCAGACAATGCTGCCAACTTGGTTGCTGCTTCCAAGGTGGCTAATTTAAACAGTGTTCGCTGCAGTGCCCATACTCCCCAGCTTGTGAAAGATGCTGATCTTTCACAAACATGCATTTCGAACTTGATTGCAAAAGCATGCCGGTTTGTAAGGCACTTTAAGCATTCCATATCAGCTAGTAAGTTGCTGAAATAATTACAGGTATCAAATAATATCCTCCAGCATTAAGCTGATTCAGGACGAGCTTACTAGGTGATAGTTCATATTTGATGCTCCGTAGGTTTCTAGAGCAGAGGGCAGCCATTTCATTCCTTTCCCCCAATTTGAATCTCAAGGAGGAAATTTCAAATGTTGAATTGTTTCTAATGGATCAGATTGCGCAGGTTTTGAAATTATTACAAATATCCACACTTGCCATAAGTAGTGAAGACACTAGTATTTCAGAAGTTATACCAATGGTTAATGGCTTAATACACAGATTTGAATCTGAAGGGGATGGGTTGAGCACAATGAGAGCTGACTTTGTCCACTCTCTTAAAACTTGGTACATCAAAGTGTAATCAAATCAGTTTTATGCACTTGGCACACTGCTAGACCCTAGATTCAAGGACACTTTCCGAGGCTGCTGACACAGCCAAACAGCTTCTCTTAACTGAAATGTGTAAAGTTAGTCATGTTACTAAATGTGAAACACATATGGAAATAGCTACAGACAGTAATAGGGAAGCTGACTCTCTGACATTATATGCATCGTTAATTCATAAGAATAAGACTCAAATTAGTACAACTTTGAGTATTGTAGGTCCTGAGCAAGAACTTCAGTTGTATTTCAGTGAGAATTTGTCTGGCACTTCCAGCAACCCACTACAGTGCTGGAAGTCTGCTCAGCACAAATCTCCAAGACATGTGGCTAAATTGTATCTGTCAGCACCCTGAGGGTCTGTTACCTCCGAAAGACTTTTCAGTACAGCAAGCCTTGTTTGTAACAAGAAAAGACGCTCCATGAATCCAGAGAAACTGAAGCAAATAGTTTTCCTAAACAAAAATTTACGTTTTATTGAACAATGAGTGATTTGTTTGCTTTTGTTTTTTCTTGTAACTGTGATCATCTAGCATTTATTGCAGTTCGTCACTGTATACTATTTCTGAAGATATACTTCTTCACGTTATGTATTTTCGAGTGTTTCATTGCACAATGACATGTTTTTTGAGATTATTTTGTCTTAAAAATATTCTTAATTACTAACTTGTATGTGGTTCCTACATTTTTATTTATCTTAATAGTTTGGCCTATCACTGACGCAATAAAAACAATGACAATTAGAATTTTCTTTATCTAAATATTTTAAAAATAAAGTTTTTAATTTTTTGAAACCTGAAGAAATGTTATTTTTCCTTGTCAAGGCAGTATCGGTATTGGTATCTGCAATATCGGAAAAGCCCCAAAAACCATATAGAAGGCGATGCTATTTACATAAAAAGTTTAGTAACGTTACATAATTGAAAGAATAATAAATTATATATGTAGGTACGTTTCGATATATGCCAAACACTTCCCTTTTTTCTAGGAACTGAATTTTTCTTATAACTAGTGAGTCCAACGTTCAACAATCACACACATTTTAAAACATTTATGTGTGAAATGAAGATCTAACGATGAAAGCAACCTACTACTGTATACAGTTACTATATAAAATTTCAACTAAATTTGCAATTTCATGAGATAATGGGAAGAGTTCAGTGTCTTGTAAATTAATTAAAACACTTTGTAATTATTTTATTGCATACAATGTTATTCACATCTATACAGCAACTGTGAAAAACTGTGAGACTCTGTATTGTTAATCTGTTACAAACTTCTTAGTGCACAAGCGAACTTATTCAATTAATATGCTATGTCAAGCAGAGCTACGGAAACACTAAATATTGTGCAGCTGATATGAACAGCAAAGTAAATATATGACTAACAAGGCCTTTACTGAAATTTATCTCTCAAGTAGTGGTGGGAACCTCCCTTATGGAACATGCAGAGAGAATAACATGCAATTTTGACATGGAAACACTATTATAGTGATGGGATGGTTATAAGTTTTATGGGCATAATTCCTCAATTTTGGATAGCAAGTCTTGATACCATTATTTAGTGTTAAGTCTGTTCTCAAAACAATTAAGAAAAATAAAATTCAGTTTGGAAAAAAAAAAAAAAGCAAAATTGTTTTTTAAACAGTTTTTATTTTCAGAAAACTCATATGTATTTATCATACTAATCAGTTATAAATAACAGAAAATTGCTAATGTTAAAAACAAAAATAACAGTAGCATGGTTAGTTATATTTAAAAAAAACATTCTGGATATTGCCAAATCTTAATTGGGTTATTAACAGGGACAGTAAAAATTCACATATTGTGATAAATGCAATTTTTTTTTGCAAATTTAAACTATAGATACAATTTTTTGTCGCATTTATTTTAAAATGCTATTTTTACAATTTTTGTATAATGTAAAATGGCATACACAGTAAAAAGGTACACATATTTAGTTAGCTCAGTATATCACATTTAGAAATATTAGTTTTGTAAATAAATTAGGTTTTCTTTGACAAAAAATAACATAAAAGTGCATACAAAATAAAACATTTTACTGTGTAGTTTACTGCAATGGATTGTAGACTAGCTGTATAATAAAACACAGAGTAGAACACAATAAAAGTGAAATTAAAGCAATTCACGTGAATAGATCTATTATTGTTTCATACAGAAGCTTTGGTTACTCAACAAATATTTTGCTTAAAAGCACACTGTCACCATCTGTTGGTAAACACACAAACTCTCAGTAGAAGGCTCGGCTGGCTGTGACACCAAATAGGCAGCTCAAATGAACTGCAACATGCAAAGCAAGTATCACAAACCCGTTAAAGGGTGCCCAGTGTGTGACATCACTGTCACAGATACTTTAATGATTGTGTCACAGGTACATCGTGTAACAAGGAAATATCTGTGACAAAGTAATAGACTGCAATTTATTAACCATCTCTAATTATAACAAACTATCACAGCTGTCAAAAATAGAGAAATGATAAATTTCATTAGTCACAATGTTTGCAAAAGTTTTTTTAATGCAGTATTTTACAAATTGTTTGCTGTCAGCATAGATGTAAACACGCTCAAGACTCAATCAATAATGGCATCTTCCAATTATTGCAATGAACTGCACTCTGTGCCGACTGGCCGAGTGCCACGTGTTCCAGTTAGTCTGCTCTTGCACCAAGTGTGGTCATTTCTCATGTTGCAATTGTCTATTGGACTAAAAAATTAAGGCCTGCAGTGTAATTTCTGTTGTGTTGTCTCCAAGAGTGTTTGAGAACAAATATGGAAGACAAACAAGGATTTGCTTCAAGGAATCACTTGCCAAAGGCACTTTTATAATTTTCAGGGTGCCCTGAAACTGAATGCAAATGGAAGGTAGTCTCTAAAGTCAAGGTATCAAGCATTCTTCGTTATATGCATTCATCATTGGAGGGACTAGGCACTCTAATTTTTACTTACAACCCTATCTTGGAGTTCAGGAATGTTTACCAGAAAAAAAATCTGCAGTGTTTCGGCTAGTTATTTTCACATGCCATAAAGGGCAAAATAACTCTGTATGTTTGCTATACTTTTGTGATCTTTCGAACTAAACTTAACTAATGTGGATATGTAACGAAAAATGTTCTCAGTATTAGTAATGTTTGGTTTTGCAGTTGTCTCATACACTATGTTATTTCTTGATGTCAGTTTAGTTGTGTAAATATAATACACAAATTGATACAAGGAAATGCTTCTATTTTGGTGGAAATTAAAATGGAGATTAGAATTTTACATTTTTTAGACAAGGGTAAAAAAAAAAACATATTAAGGAAGTCAGCTTTGCTGATGATAGTCTAAGCTGGTCATAAGTATGTTATATTTCTGTGTGTGCCAATTATTTCACTATCTGTAAGTATAATAAAAATTAACTTATTCTGGTCCAAGTAAATTTTGAGATATGTCTATATAAAGTAAATGAGTGTTGGGTCTCAACTTGTTGCCAGTAATTATTAATTTATTTCAAAAACATTTACATTAATTTTTAATCACATTTTTTTACCCATTTAAAAAGCTCTCCTTTATAACAAAAGTGCTATGATTAAATCCCCTAAGTTCTGTTAATCATTCACTTCACTTTCCTGTAATAAAATACACAAATTCAAGCAATCTACGGTTTAAGTACTGGTTACCTCATAGTATTGTTTATTTCTTTGTGGGAGTTTTCTTTTTTACATTACGTGTATATTGACATGCTACAAATTTGGTAATACAATCAGACCCCGAATTTACGAGGTCTTATGGTTCCGGAGAATAGGCTAATAAATTTGCTGCCCTTGTAAAAAAAAAAAAATTGTTCCAGACAGATTATAACTTCCAAACACCCAAGAATTGTGTTAAAAAGTGAGTTTTTCATGTTAAGTTAGTTTTTAATTGTTTAAGGCACAAAAACAACAGGTTTTTAAAATTAAATATTCAATATATAGACATCTTCCCAATAAAAGTATACCTCAGAACCGTATATAGGGCATCCTCTTAA
>NQII01000317.1:688692-786469 GCA_002778355.1 Clitarchus hookeri | reverse complement strand
ATAGATAGATTTATTTCAATACCAAAAAAGGGGTTTAAACACAATGCTGCGTAACTTTTGAACAGGAAACAACTTCCACTGTACTGGAAAAGTCTACTGGGAATTCTGGGACATCTACTTTAAATTTGACCTAGTTTGACAACACCACATTTAAAACATACACATACAAAAATGCTGAGGGGGGGAGAGAAGGGATTTTACAAGTATTGGAGACTGTATTTCCTGTTTCGTAAATTATAAATACACATGAGTGGAACAATGCACCTATTGTGCACGAACGGTAGTAAGTCAAATGCACAAGATAGAAATCTGAAAACTTAAATAAAATCTTAATCCAATAAACACAGTGTAACAATAAATACAGTCAATTCCAAATGCAATCAGAACTTGAAAACCCCAAAGAGAAGGTAAAATCAAACTTATAACAATGATAAAACACAAAATGTATTAGTAAGCATAAACAATCTCTCATATAATTCTGTATATGACTTTTGTTAACTTTCAGATAAAAAATAATTTTTCCATAATGAAACTGCTCCAAAAATGTGTAGTGTTCTGTTGAGTAAATATGTAATATATTTTTCTGTATTTACATTTGCATGTGTTGATTACAATCAGTTTGAAAAATACTTTAATTGCGAGCTGTACCATCACCAGAGATAGGCCATTAAAAGAAGAATGGCAGAGGGACTGACACTGGCAGATTAAATTTTTTTTGCTTTCTTTTATACCAGCAACTGGACTTCCTTTCTCTTTCTCTCTCTTTTATGGCATGCTGGAATGTGACACTCCAGCTTATCCTTACTGAAAGGGAGAAACTGTTTTATAAGAACACAACGTAATATACAGTTAATATATGGTGAAAATGGTTGCAATGTGTTTGTGGCACCTGATTGAAGATGCTGTTATAATATGTGATTGAATCATAAATAATTATCACTAAACATAATTTTTAATATAAAATAATTAATTACTTTGCTACACAGAATTGATTATAATGTGCACAAAGCATTGGCCCTTTTATCATATGCCGGCGAAAAACAATAAGAGTGATAATACTGATTTCGTAAAAATATCTCCTGAAAATTAGTCGAATTACCATGCCAAAAAATTAATTGCACCAGCCAAGTCAGTAGACAATTNATTAATTGCACCAGCCAAGTCAGTAGACAATTTACATTATTATATCATTTTTGTATACAACATGTTTTATTTGTACCCTAACCTAGGATTTCTGCATTTGACGTATGTGTCTGGTACAACCAAAGAATTTTTGAATGAATAACATAGTTCCCATACAGAATTACATTTCAATTGAAACACAGATAACAGTTAGTTTTTATCAGTATACTCTCAAAACCTAATGGAGAAGCTACAATTTTCATCTTGTAACATTAAAATGTCTGAGTGTATTTTACTTTACCCAACACGTGGTAATTTTTATATAATAATCTCAACTTATTTTATNTTACATTATTATATCATTTTTGTATACAACATGTTTTATTTGTACCCTAACCTAGGATTTCTGCATTTGACGTATGCGTCTGGTACAACCAAAGAATTTTTGAATGAATAACATAGTTCCCATACAGAATTACATTTCAATTGAAACACAGATAACAGTTAGTTTTTATCAGTATACTCTCAAAACCTAATGGAGAAGCTACAATTTTCATCTTGTAACATTAAAATGAAACTACCTCATAATTGTTCAGAATGCCCATAATTAAGTTCCAGTCAGTTCATTAAAATGTCTGAGTGTATTTTACTTTACCCAACACGTGGTAATTTTTATATAATAATCTCAACTTATTTTATATTCTACAACATACTTTCTTAACAAATTCTTATGACAGCTATGAAAGGAAACTAGAAGAGAGAAAACAATTTTAAAAACAAGAAAATGCTTTGTGAATATTTTTAATATCTATGTGACAATAGGATAAAACTACATTTTGTATTAAAAGTTATTTCTAAACCTTTGTTTCATACACAGAAGTGTGTTAGACCTAACCTGCTCTTCGTAGTTCATAGGTTGTTGAGCTACCGTGGCAACAATTATAATTATTACAGTGTATGGCAATGAGGGTACATGGATTTTGAAATACTGAATGTAGAATAAATTGATTTTATATTTTGGTTAAAGATAAATTGTGTTATTAGTTATGTGCAAGTACGGTACAATTTGTGGAAGTCTTAGCATTTAAAAGTGATGGTGCGCATGACAATATTTCACCATTTTCTGCTTCCTGACATCAATATTTTTTAGAGATTCCTGGATTTATGGAAGTGAAATACTATTTAGGTGAGTGTGTTATGTTTGCAAACTGAACAGTACCATCTGAAGTTTATTTTTCAGGTAAAAATGTCTTAACGACTGCACACATGCATGGTCCAGCCAAGCAGTTATAACCATTCTACAGGTTCCAAAATCCACCACTAGATGTCTGCAACTTTGCTTTGTATCTATCCATCTGCAACATCTGGCAAAGAGGGGAAACATCAACACATAAGAAAGCAAGTGACACCCGTTTGTAGGGAAGCTGGGCTCTGACCGACATGTAACCCTGACATTAATGATGGAATGACAACTTTTTGCCATTGCTGAAGCACATACAAGAAACACTGGTGACAGGGACAGAAATAAGGACAAAACAGGGGTTGCTCACAGAGTTTATGCCGTGGAAGGAGAGGGCTGGAGGTTAAGCCCAAAAGGGGGCACCAAGAGAAATGGGAGAGGAGTGGCGAGTGTAAAGAGAAAAGATTTTTTTTTAACTTTATTTTGTTACAAAAAACACTATAGACAAGTATATATTTTAAGTAGGGATGGGTCGAATAACAAAAAATATCAGTTCCGGTTCTGGTACAGATTCTACAATTTAAATATAGGTTCTAGTATTCGGTTCTGTTTTGAATACTTGCCTTTTGCTTGCAACTTCATTAAACCAATGCAGGTAAAATTTGTTAAATGTTTTATTTAACCTATGGAAGAATTGAACAATAACAAAGTGTGAAGATAAGATTTAATGTACAGTGGAGTCTCTGTTAACCGTCACCCTTTTAACCGCGAGTTTCCGTCAACCGTCAGTAAACTGACGCAACAAGTAAAATAATAAAATTGGATACAAAAAACAAACTTAATACACTAAAAATGAAATAATTTTTTTTCGCTTCATATTAGATTAAATTAAGCACTTTATTGAGTTGAACAATACGTATACTGTACTGTAATACATATACCCAGTAAGAATACATTCTGTGCAGTGCGGAATGCGAATGACTAGCGGTTGTTGTTTATGTACAACCTACATATGTACTTCGTAGAATTGTTCCGTCTTCCTCACCACCCTACCGGAATTCCTAGACACTCATCCGCCCTCCCGTTCCTACAGTCAGTTCAGTAGCGGTAGTCACTTAGTCAGCAAGTCATTGTCCTCAGTTTGTTGTCAAAGTGTAGTGTGTTTTAAAATGTCTGATAAACGGAAACATGTTGTATTGGGACTTTCTCAAAAACTTGAAATTATAAAACGACTGCGTAAAGGAGAAAGTGCGACGAGTATCTCTCCGCAATATGGAATCGGGCGAACGAAAGTCAATGATATTAAGAAAGATGCAGATAAAATCAAAAGTTGATGAGGAACTTGTATTAAGTGCAACACAGGAGGTAGAATGAAGTGAAGAAGAAGAGGATGATACACTCAAGGATTGCCCCAAAATAATTAGCCACAGTGATGCTGAAAACATGTTTCCTAAGTGTATTGAATGGTACGAGCAACAAGAAGAGGCAGACTACACAGATATTACTCCTACGTAAGATACGCAACACAGCAGCAACAAAAACCCATGGAGTATTACAACAAAGAAAAATGACAGATTTTTTTAGGTAGGATAATACTACTGAACATATACATAATAGTGCTGTATTCAATTTTGTTACTTTATCAACATAATAAACAGAAGTCAACAATATTTACTGTGCTGTACATACTTCTATTGATTGCTACCTGTTTAAAATATAGTGGCAAATATTGTGTACATTATTATCACTAGTATCTGCCGTGTCTTTGGAAGGGAGGAGGAGGGGGGGATTTCTATTATCCATCTATTCTCTCAACCATCACGGTGATGGTCCCGAGACTGACGGATAATGGAGACGCCACACTGTATACAGATAAACTTGTATTACATTTATTTCAGATTAATAAATATGTAACAAATCATTCTTTTTTTACATTAATGTGGTGATTGTGATATGTTTGGTAAATCCTTTAATTAAATAACTCGCAGCGCTAAAAGCCAAAACATTGTGGCGTGCTTTAGGTACGATAACAGAATCCTTTTTTTTTTTTGCTTGCAGCGACTGGGCGCCAGCTTCCTTTTTTGCTTCTTTTATGCAGTGATACACTGGCTTTTTTTTTGCCATGCTGGAATGTGACACCTCTAAAAAAACATTTCTTCTTCCTCCCCCCCGCCGCCCCCACTGATGGACCCATTTCCGCCAGGCATAACCATCCCGGGGAATTTTGGGTACCCTCTGCCTTACATGGAAACAAAGAAGGCTTGGAGGAGTGCAATGAGCGGCTAGCAGTGTTGCTTACTGGAGAGGGCCGAGTCATAAAGAGAGCAGGGAGAGGAGTGTTGATGTAAGAGCGAGAGATGAGATTACAGAGTGTTCCCCCCCTACACTTCCCTCCAAACATCACGTAACAGTTTAGGACTACCACTCCTTAATTTTTTTCTTCGGTTATAGCACGCACCCCAGAGATTTTTTTCCTTTATTTTGGGAAAAAAGGGCGCGCTATACAAGAGTAAATACGGTGGTAATTTTTGTAACGACAGAGTTTAGCCATTGCTGTGCAGAACCGAGAACAGAGTAGTAATAGTTAAGCTAAAACCGGTTCACAGTCAAACCTCAAGAACCGGTATAAATTGGAACCGAACCGCCCATCCCTAATTTTAAGTAGTGGCAAAGCGATCAGGAGACAAAAGCCTGATGGGCAATGCGGGGAGGGGAGCAAGGTGGGGTATTTAAATTCACACTGTTGTTGGCTGGCCTTATTGCTTTGCATGCCATCATCAGAGTTAATGGTTAACTAGACCAAGAGTGGGGTGTGGGAAGGGAAGAAGAGTTTCCCTTCATGACATCAAGCATTGCCCATCACGTGATACCAGATGGGCAGGTTGACTTATGGGCGCCAGGCAGCGCATTCACTCCAAACACTACAGACATATTTTCTAATGAATTTGTTTTTTTTCCTTCATATTATGGCATACAAATTAATAAAAGCAGCAACAGTACAGCTCATATATTTTATCGCAGTAGACTAGCAAACATATTTTTAATTAATTTTCGTAATGAATTATAACCTTTTGGCAAATTTTTTATTTATTTGATGTCATTTTTTAACGGTTTTTGAGAATGGCCTCGTAAAATTGCAGCCCTCAATAAAAGAGCTGCTCGTAAAATAGGGGTCCAACTGTAGTGATGGGAAGGGACAGAACATAAGCCCAGAAAGTGCCGAACAACATCAGGTCAACATATTATATGCTACTAACAGAAATACATTTTTTTTGTAACTGCAACGTGTCATGGGAGAAAAATGTTTCTTTTGAGAAACATGCGACTTCATTTAAAGCACGTAGCCAAGAAAAATAATTATGTGAATTGATTGTGTGATAGTGCCTAAAAAAATAAAATTTCATAAAAAAAAAAAATTGTTGCTAAATTTTGAAAAATTAAACACTAATTTCTACTAAAANAAATTGTTGCTAAATTTTGAAAAATTAAACACTAATTTCTACTAAAATAGATGCTAATTTTCTCAGCCTCTAGTCATTAATTAATTACCTAAAAAACTTATGTCGCAACCAATACCCTACAATGTATGTACACATTAAATGTTTGATCTGGACTGTTGCTTGTACAGTAAAAACTCATATTTACGTTTTCTCGCAATTTGTACNATGTAGCCAAGAAAAATAATTATGTGAATTGATTGTGTGATAGTGCCTAAAAAAATAAAATTTCATAAAAAAAAAATTGTTGCTAAATTTTGAAAAATTAAACACTAATTTCTACTAAAATAGATGCTAATTTTCTCAGCCTCTAGTCATTAATTAATTACCTAAAAAACTTATGTCACAACCAATACCCTACAATGTATATACACATTAAATGTTTGATCTGGACTGTTGCTTGTACAGTAAAAACTCATATTTACGTTTTCTCGCAATTTGTACCATTTTCTTCAGCTCCCATTTATGTGCCATAAGAAGTAGTGTAACACTTTCCTTCAAATTACATCACCAAATTTGTTATATTCCCGCTATTAACGCCTTGAAAAACGCGTACAAACCGTTGTTTCTCCATCACAGATAACAACCACAAATTCGTGAACCTTCGCGATGAAATTGATTTTTGAATTGGATACAAGATGTTCAATGGGGTAACAACTGCTAACTTAATGCACTCGTGAACACTTTATTTTACATTGTGTGCGCGGAATGCACCTCAAAGCAATATGGCGGCCTGTGAAAATTTATCCCTTCAAAAGTGTGAGAAGTAACACTGTGACTGCTGTATCCACATTAAAAATGTGTGTTCTTAACCTGTGTCTTTTACTCTAAGGAGATTTCCTATGATAAAGGTTAACATGTATCTATCCAACATCTGGTAAATAAATATATCTGCAGTATGTTGTTTTAATTTAAACATAACATCTGACATAATTTTAGTTTATAAACTTTTTAGTAGTGGAATGCAATGGAGAATGTAAAAGTGCGTAAAACTATTTAAGTTGCAGATAAACTAAAAATAATATCAAAGTTCTAAAGTTGCAAAAGAACTATGCATTCCAGTTAGAACGATTAAAACGATCAATAACCTTGAAACCACCACAGAAAGTGCTGCACATTGTGGGCCAAATGAGAAAAAAATGTATATGAAAAAAAAACAGTAAATAATCTTGAGCAATTTTTTTTATTTTGTTAATAGTAGTAGTGGATTATGCTTTATTTATTAAGACAAAATCAGACATAACTTTTATGTGAGAGTTGAAGATTGCCATTTTTGTTTAATTCACACAGGCTATGTTAGTGGATGAAGCTTTATTTAATTTAAGTCAAAATCTGGCATATTTTTTTGTGTGTGTGGTTTGAAGATTGATGTTATACGTCATTTGTAATTGTATTTTCAATTTTTTGTAACTGAAAATTGTTTACTGCAGAATAAATTAGAAATAGAGGAAATGAGGTATGTACTATATGAAATTGTAAAACTTTCCCTCAATTTACACTTTTTTCCTTTGTCTCCTAGTCATGTGTATATAAGGAGTTTCACTGTATTACTATTTTAAATTGACACCCATGCTGCACTTCACTACGGCTACTAACTAGCATCTAAACAAAAGCCATCCTGTAACAAAATTTGNATTTGTAATTGTATTTTCAATTTTTTGTAACTGAAAATTGTTTACTGCAGAATAAATTAGAAATAGAGGAAATGAGATATGTACTATATGAAATTGTAAAACTTTCCCTCAATTTACACTTTTTTCCTTTGTCTCCTAGTCATGTGTATATAAGGAGTTTCACTGTATTACTATTTTTAATTGACACCCATGCTGCACTTCACTACGGCTACTAACTAGCATCTAAACAAAAGCCATCCTGTAACAAAATTTGCAGACAAAACTTCTTGACTTAACAATATGATGGACATATTTTTAAAATAATATCAATACTAATTTATTTTATTTGGTTTTCACAGATATGTAAGGCAACTTTGAAAAAAGGACTGAAGAACCAAGATCATAAAATCTAGCAATTTTAGTTATTTTGGTTTCTTAAAGAACTGTTGGAACCAAGCAACCAGAAGTTATTCTTATTTACTTACAAACCCACTGTATGTAAACTTTATTCTATTACACACAGCTTTACTCTTTTAGATGCAGTATCCACAATCCTGGTGTGCATTTTAAATAACATAATATTATATTACATAATGGTAGTTTGCAACCATGTAAAATGATACAAATGACACTTCATTATTTATATCAGTGTAGCCCTTCCACTAAACAAATCAATTGTTTAAATGATGGAAATTCACTGCTGNAACACTTCATTATTTATATCAGTGTAGCCCTTCCACTAAACAAATCAATTGTTTAAATGATGGAAATTCACTGCTGCATCAAGTAGTTCAAGAGGTGAATTCACATGGATTGTGTTTTGTACTGAACACGAACAAGACAGGATTTCTCAAATGAGTTCAGTTCGCCATGCCAGTGTACCACCCTTAGCATGAGGACTTTTGGGATATGAGAGGAGAACCATATTCATGTCAAGTTATTCATTTGTGCACTTTTCTTAGAGGTAAAACCCAAAACGTAGTTAACAGCTTTTCAAATTCTGTACATAAAATAATAGCATCAATAAACAGACAGTTTTTTAAATAGAACAAATGGAAAGTAAGTTTACTTCTTCCTTTTGTACAAAAACATAAAATAACACCACTGTTGATGTATGTCTAGAGCTGCTCTGCCCCCATGACCACGCTTTTGACATCATTACTGTCTATGTACTAATAGCATGCTGCCAAAAGACAAAATTACTTCACTTCTTTCAGAATTAGAATACAAATACAATTTTAACCAAGCACATAACCACACAATACATCGAAACCAACACCACCTCTCTTTGGAGTGGATATGGTTAAATATGAATTTTCCTGTAGCCCAGCTTATTACTAGCACAATTCCAAGAATCTATTTCGGCATCTTCAAAATCCGCTAACAAGTAGGTATTGCACTACAACATTAATTTGGAATAATTTGATATGGTTCCATACTTTCTACTAGATATCACCACTGAATACAGCAACAGTATACAAAACGTACCAAACAGCTGAAGTGAATATGTACCACAATCACACTGCTACATCTTTACTCTCTTAAGGGAACTCACTGTAATGTGTATAAAATAAATTCTAAATTACTACTAACAAAACAGTTCAATTTACAGTTGCAGAGTCACTAGTAATCACTATTTAACCATTATATGATAAATATGTGTTCCAGGCTTTCTAACAAATTATCTACAAAATGATTTCAGTAATTTTTCATCATGTGTATTTCAAAAATCCAAATTTATTTATGAATACACTACCAAATAAGAAACCAGCAAGTATAAAGTGACTTTTGGGTCATCTTGCTCAGTGAACAAAGAATTTTTAAGCCTGTCATATACTGGCTGATACATTCTGTCTGGAACTACAAAAAANCATCTTGCTCAGTGAACAAAGAATTTTTAAGCCTGTCATATACTGGCTGATACATTCTGTCTGGAACTACAAAAAAAAAACTAAACAAAAATTTAGCAACTTATACAAAAAAAACCACTGCAAAAAATTGAAATTCTGCACACAAATTTACTACTTAAATTAATTGTCTTGTAACAACTGACATAACTTGGGGTATGCAGCACAAAGTAAANCTGCACACAAATTTACTACTTAAATTAATTGTCTTGTAACAACTGACATAACTTGGGGTATGCAGCACAAAGTAAATATATTTGTGCAAGACAATGCTGCCAACTTGGTTGCTGCTTCCAAGGTGGCTAATTTAAACAGTGTTCGCTGCAGTGCCCATACTCCCCAGCTTGTGAAAGATGCTGATCTTTCACAAACATGTACTTTGAACTTGATTGCAAAAGCATGCCGGTTTGTAAGGCACTTTAAGCATTCCATATCAGCTAGTAAGTTGCTGAAGGAATTACAGGTATCAAATAATATCCTCCAGCATTAAGCTGATTCAGGACGAGCTTACTAGGTGGGATAGTTCATATTTGATGCTCTGTAGGTTTATAGAGCAGGGGGCAGCCATTTCATTCCTTTTCCCCAATTTAAATCTCAAGGAGGAAATTTCAAATGTATTAAGCCATTAGCCATTGGTATAGCTTCTGAAATAGCAGTGTCTTCATTACGTGATGAAGACACTTGTATTTCAGAAGTTATACCAATGGTTAATGGCTTAATACACAGATTTGAATCTGAAGGGGATGGGTTGAGCACAATGAGAGCTGACTTTGTCCACTCTCTTAAAACTTGGTACATCAAAGTGTAATCAAATCAGTTTTATGCACTTGGCACACTGCTAGACCCTAGATTCAAGGACACTTTCAGAGGCTGCTGACACAGCCAAACAGCTTCTCTTAACTGAAATGTGTAAAGTTAGTCATGTTACTAAATGTGAAATACATATGGAAATAGCTACAGACAGTAATAGGGAAGCTGACTCTCTGACATTATATGCATCGTTAATTCATAAGAATAAGACTCAAACTAGTACAACCGTTTCTGAAGTTGTTTTCCATAATTTTAGCTACTGGTACTTGCCTGCTTTTTGATGTGCTAAATACAGTTAATCCTTTTTAATAAGTTTTCCGAGTAACCAAAAAATTTAAACTTCTTAAGAGGGCTAACATTTTAAAAGGGTCAGCATAAAAAAGTAAATCAAACTGGTGCTAGTCAACTGAAACATTGCAACTTACCAAATAACAGCTGCATTGGCATAAGGAGACTCTACGGTAAACATCAATCTCAATTTTAGAATTAAATAAAGTTGGGAAGTTGTTGTCTCACTCAAAAATGTTTCACTTTTAGATATTTTGTTGTTGACAGTAGATACTGGCATACAAAGTTCCTCAGCTATCTTTGAGCCAGATAAGTGTAGATTAGCATCTACCTTTGCAATAATATCCAGCTTTTCCTGCACCGACAATAGTTTTTGCTTCACCCTGATGTTTGAAGTAATTTTTCACTTCAAAATCACTATGGAAATAGAGATGTTGCTNACCCTGATGTTTGAAGTAATTTTTCACTTCAAAATCACTATGGAAATAGAGATGTTGCTTTAATTTATTGCTAAAATAAGCAAGTCAACATCATGTTGAGGTTACGTGCCATGTAGTAGCATGTAGTACATACCCGCATGTCGATTGTACAATCAATAGTTAAATATTGAGGCAGTGCTCACTTTACCTTTACACTCGCTTGCAGATGGATGTTTACATGCATGCGTCTGCACATAATGTCTATCCTACATCTGCAATTCTGGTTTAAATACCAAATTGCATAGTTTGGGAACATTTGAAATTAGTGTTTCAGAACAGCATACATATTACAATACGTAATAATTTAGTTAACGTTGCAAGTGTACAGCCAACGTAATTTTATGGTGGTGCAGTGTGGTGATTGGTAGTTAATGATGCAGGGGTTTTTGTGTCCAATTCATGAAGGGAAATTTAACAAAACATAGTAAACTTGGTTATAAAAATGGTGTTTTAGTACATTATTTTTGAAAAATGCACCTACAGTGCCAAAACCACTTTGTTTATGAAGGTTTCATAATCAGTTATATAGTAGCATTGTGCAATTACAGACCTGTAATAGCAATGGTAAGATAAGTTATTTGATATGAAAAATTATGTATACTATTTACGTACATTTTTAGCCATTTCCAAATAAAAATGTTGGGTCTTAAGTGGGTTATTGTTTTTCATAAAACATTTTAAGCAAGAGAGAAATGTATTGTTTAATGGGAATATTTTTGGGACCATTTAATGTGTACTTATTAAATGGGAAAACATCTTAAATGGAATTTTACCAAACGGGTTTCACTGTAATTGAAAATTTTATCTAGAAGCATTTTGTGCCTACAACGGGAGAAAATTCTCACCCTGGTAGCAAATGGCTGTGACTATTTAAGCTAATAGCATAGTCAGTAAAAATTATACTTTTGGGTGCCTCGGGAGAGTACAATGAGAAAGTGTATTGTATAAAAACTAACAACCACGATATACAAACCAATATGAAATACACATTCATTTGCAGGTATTTAGAATATTCTGAATTACATTTTTCACTAATGCATTTGTTGGGTAAATACAGTTGAATATAATTTTCTGAGTAGTGCGACGAAAACATTGTGTTTGAAAAATAAAGCACATGGCAATGTTTATATTTACATAGGTGACAAGATACAAACTGGCCGGAAACAGAAATTCAGCAGAGCTTTTAAAAGTTCTCACTTTGTAGTAAAAAAAAAAAAAAAAAGCTTTTACAAAAAATACTCACTCCTGCACAGTGCTTCTTGCCTATGCATGCTTGCCACACAACAAAATTAAGTCCAAGGTTAAATAACTCTACTTGCTCCCATGCTATGATGGGTAACATGTAAGACAACAGATGCACTGCCATTATATATTGGACAAAGAGGAACACATCACATACACAACATAAAGGAAATATTTCATTTCATCTTCCATAACAGTGAAATTAATTCCTGTTCTGAAACACATTTAAAAATGGTTATAAATATCATACGTATTTTGAACAACATCTGTGTCTAATAATAAAAAATTGGCCACAAAAACCTAAAAAGTAAATCATATGGAACGAATAAAAAAGAAAAATGACAGGGTTGAAAGAAAATTACTGTACAATGGATACCATCTTTAGCAGACTACTAAAGCCAGACATTTAATAGAACAAAAGACAACAAATACAACAGAAGGAAAAAATTATTAATGAACAGAAGGCTACAAATAAAAATGAAAGACAAATATTCATCTCAGAAATCACAACTGCAAGAACAATTTAAAACAATTTTAAGAACTATGATGGGTTGTTATAAACTATGAAATGCAATTTTTTTACATTGTCACATAGAAGGTACCTTACCATAGTTTGTATTGATAAGAACCACAAAAACTCCAGGATCTGCAAGACAGGAAATGCACTTTTGACTTGAAATGTTGGAATGCTCATAAAGTATGCTAAACAAGTCACTAATAATGCAATATGCTGAGAAAGGCAGACAAATTCACTTGAAAGTATATACATATTCATCAAAGTGAAGATAAGAAGAAATTATTCTTCTTGTTCACTACCAACAATTTATGTAAAATATTATTCACAAACACTACTGGCAGCAATAAACATGCTTTCATAAATAACTTACTAACAACTCCTAAATACTGTGCATTCAACAAGTGAATAATGAACTGCAGTATAATGTACTACAGATCAACACATAAATTTACAATGCAAGAAATCTTTGAACACATTTTCATTCTAAATAAGATGCACATCATAAAACCTTCCACCTGGAAAATGTACACACAAAATGGTAAACAGCATAACTGGCAGTCAACCTCCCTTTACACAATGAAATAAGTTTTGCATTCCTTTGCAATAAACCCTTGAAACCTCAAAAATACAAATCCACAACTTTCATTTTTTTATATTCAACAAACACTAATTCAACAATATGTTGCATCATTAACAATATCAGTACCTAATTCACAATCACTAATACATGAATCTAACAATAGTGAAATTGGACACTGCTAATTTTCCACGTATCAAAAGGACCAATAATTCAGATATCAGAANAAGTTCTTCTAAAAATTGTCTGCTACAAAGCAATATTATTACAACATGTTTACAGTATGTGAACTGCGAAAATATTTTACTATAAGTGTCCAGGTATTGCTATGAAGTTGGTTTCTCTCAAGCATATTGCCTTGTTTCAGACTTGCAAAAAATTTTTGCAGTGATAAAATGTATAAATACTTCCCACAGATTCTTGCAGAGGAAAATTTAACATCAATGGTAGAGAAACTTGCAGTTTTCACCATTACTTATTACCTGTCTGCATGAAAGGGTTTTTAATTTATGTGATAACTTAAGTGTTGTTAATTACAGTCATTTTTTACAAGTTCACTCCATAACATACACCACTAAATAATGTGAATCAAACAGTATCCATATTAAAATTATATGTATGTTGTTTTATGGTAGAGGTGTATTGGTGTAAAATAGTATTGGGGCAATCCAAATACAGGCTCATGATTTATTTTTAATGCCAGTAAGAACAAAAATTTTTTAATTTCAAAACTGCAGTTTTTCCACCATTTTGTTTGATTTTTAATTATTTGTGTAACATATCACAGGAATAATGTTATAAGAATAGCACAATGAGACTGTGAACTGACTTTTGGAACCAACAACCACAGAAGAAATTGAGAACGAGAAAAAGTTGGGATCATAACCTTACTATAGGCTGTTCATTGTAAAGTGAGCACTTTTTGAAGCCCTTGTTACTTTTTTTGCTTTCAGCCATTTTTTAACCTGTAACCACCTTTTTAAAAATAATATTGCCATGTAAGTAATAAACACAGTATGTATATTCCACCGCACTTGGAAGTTAACGACTAAGGTTAAAATAAAATATATTTATGGGCTACTATTCCAAATGAGAGGACTTTCAAAAGTGCTCATTTTACAGTGAATAGCCTACAGTAGGTATTTGACAAAATTAATTAACTATTCAATCAAGCTGTCGTTTGTAGCTTTACCATCACTACACTAACATGAACAGTAATCATTTAAGGTCTAATGATTCTTTTCTGTAAATAATAAAATTTTTTTTTAACAATAACAACTGTTTTAAGTGATATAGTAGTTTCAATTTAGGCCTTTAAACATTGTAGGGGAAAAATAAATATCATCTATCACATAATAAAAAAAAGCAGAGTTTAACATTAGAAAGGAAGAAGAGAACCCAAAGAGCCAAATTCGAGACACAGACAGATGTTCATTTGTGACTGCAAGGAATGCATAGTGCATTACTATACTAAATAAATGCAATAAATGTGGAAAGTAAATTTTTACATTTTCGTTTAGGAATTTTACACTTCTAGCACATAATTGGTGTTCACTGTGGGTAATTATTGGTGCTTTATAATATTCAAAAGTATTGTCATGTTATTGCAACAATTACAGGCTTTTAACAACAAGCTGTATCCACCAACGTAGAATGCTTATACAATGTACTGTATATACATATGAAATAACACATTAGTAACATAAGGTATAAAAAACTATCTGCCGTCAACATCACATGATGCACTTTTACCAACAATTTTCTAGCCAGAAAATAAATTAATGTCAACATCTGATCACTGTACAAAATTACTAATGACACCAACATCTTATTTTACCGTAGCCCTTATGCCATAATATATACAGATCCTGTCTGCTCTTTCCATCAAGTAGGGGCATGCAAATACTTACAGAGAAAATTTATGCAACTGCTTTTCACACTGCCAAAAACATGTTTTTAAAATTTATTTAATTAATTATTATTATTTATCATATTTACCCAAATACAGGCAGAGGTTTTTGCCTCATCTAAATACCTTAAAAGTCTTACCTCTGCCTCGAATCACGCACAAAGGAAATCGTAGTAGACTGAAGTGAAACTTCTTGAAAATCTTTATTTACAAACATGCGAATGCAATTTAAATGCTCTTATATTTTATGTAACGAAATTTTCTGAAAATCCCATAATTATAAACTGGCGTTTCATGTAGATGCACTGTGTAGTATCTCTAATTTGTTCACGATAATCAGAAGCGTAAACGCCACCACGTCACCATGTAAACATTTGGATGCACCATTGCATAGTGTATATGTAAGAGATGTAACTTAAATAGGTACCATGTATTGTAGTTTCGGTGCCACTAGTGCCAGAGTTCATTCTTTTTTGACTTGTCACCAGAAGTCTAGTCTTTGTGCAGTGCAATAGCCAAATGTATTGCAGTTCCATTTTTACGTAATCAATTTGTTTACGAAACTTTGATTTCTTTTTCAATGCTTTGTTTACTACTGATAGCGTACAAATATTGCTGAAAAAATGAGTGAAAAACAAGAAACATGTGGAACATTACGTTCGCAAGTTCCACAATTTCAATAAACTTATTATGATGCAAACTTTAAATCAATGGTCATTAAGCATGCAAAAGATACTAACAACAGCTAGGCAGCTCGTCATTTTGGTATCCGTGAGAATAATGTGCGGCGTTGGAGGCAACAAAAAAAATCAGTGTAAGAATACTTCTACGGCACGGCACGCAAATGCTTTGGTAGCTCAAAAAAAGGTCGTTATGATATCATTGATAAGCTTGTTGTCGACTACATTCTGGAAAAACGTGCTGAAGGTTTCCCAGTTACAAGAGAGGTTATTAGAACAGTCATTACAAATTGCTCCATGACCATTCCGAGATGTAGCTTTAGGACTAGTACAGGATGGTTTGTGCGCATGATGAAACAGCCTGAATTTTCATTATGGCGAACATCATTAGCCAAAGATTGCCACAAATGTGTGGGGAAGAACTTCTCAAATTCCAGAGGCATGTTATCGGGCTAAGAAAAATGCATTTGTATGTCTTAGGCTAAATGGGAAATGCAGATGAAACTGCTGTATTTTTTGACATGCCCTCTAACCTAACTGTTGATAGAAAGGGTGCAAAGTAATTTACAGTGAAAAGCACTGGAAACAAAAAAAGCCAGAATTACTGTTATGATATCTGTTCTTGCAGGTGGTCGTAAAGTGAAGTCATTTGTAGTGCTTCATCGCAAAACAATGCCTAAAAAAAATTGCCATCTGGCATTATTTTTAGATGTTAAGAGAAAGGCTTAATGAGAGAAAATGAAAGACTTAATGAGAGAAAATTTGGTGTTTGACGGACTTATATCACTAAGGAATAACAGAACTGGTGCAGCTCTCAAACTAAAAGGAATGTTGGTATTGGATGCATTCTGAGGACACCTTACTCCAAAAATGAATGCAGAGTTATAGAGAATGAACACAGACCTGGTGGGATGACCTCAACTACAAGTTCTGGATGTAAACGTGAACAAACCATTTAAAGATCATTTGAGGAAGCACTACACTGAAGGGATGCTGTCAGATCATGAGCTGACACNAACGTGAACAAACCATTTAAAGATCATTTGAGGAAGCACTACACTGAAGGGATGCTGTCAGATCATGAGCTGACACCAACTGGAAAATGAAGAAGCCATCAGTATCCTTGTTTAGAAGTTGGATACTTGCAACATGGAATTAAATCTCTTGTGAAAGCATTGTCAGAGGTTTCCAGAAATGCTGTGATGACAGTGAAGTAGGTGTTCAAGATGGACAAGAGAGTGATGATGATTTATAAGTATATGATGATAATGAATAAGAGTGTGTTTAAGAAATTGTACAAGTGTTCTGGACTCGTATAACTTAGGCCTAAGTTTTGTAATTTTTGCATACTAAATATATATCCATGAGTGGATACAGTATTTTTCTTTAGACTGTGAAAATATAATGCAAGCCCCAAACAAATGTAAGAAAAACTTTTTTCTATAAAATTATAAGGAAAA
Organism: Clitarchus hookeri; assembly: GCA_002778355.1. NCBI lineage: Eukaryota > Metazoa > Arthropoda > Insecta > Phasmatodea > Phasmatidae > Clitarchus > Clitarchus hookeri. Next base: position 769,188 of record NQII01000317.1, on the reverse strand, counting down.
TAGGGGATCGGCCTAGAATCGAGGTTGCCTCTATTCTGGTGAATATGGTATAATACAACACACAGACGCAGTCTTGACATAACTTGGAAACCACCAACCATGGCTTTTCACTCCATAATAACCATAAGTGGAAAAAAATAGTTATTAACTTATTATGTGATTGCAGTGGCCTAGTTGTGGTTTTGCATATATTTTCACTTNTAAGTGGAAAAAAATAGTTATTAACTTATTATGTGATTGCAGTGGCCTAGTTGTGGTTTTGCATATATTTTCACTTACTTTTTTATTTTTACTTCCAAATAGCAACCAAGGACAATAAAACCAAAACACGAGATTGTGTTTTGTATATCATCAGTTAATCACAAAGTAATAATAGGATGTCAGTGTTTCTGAAAATAAAAGAGAAAAATATAAATAATATAATTTAAACAAATGAAAAGAGGCAGTTCCACTGATGCAGAATAAATAACAGCAGATGATGATGTCCAAGAAGTAAGATCAATGGAAGAATAATGGTATATGGTTTTCATGGTAGTACATATAGCACAATAATCAGGTTGTACACAGAGTACTGTCACTGTATTTACATACAGTATTTACTAGTGATGGGATGATTCAATAATTGATTCTTAGATTCTATCGATTTTGACAAAAACTGAAAATTCAATAATTTTTATATTTCACCTTTACAAGTTTGATTTAATTCTAGAGATTATTTGCACTGTTCTGTTCTGTTCCATTATTAGTATTTATAGATGGGAGTAGACGGCAAATACATTAAGCTATTATGTTCAACATTGAAAATTATGGAAAGTATCGCAGAGCAGAGGAAGGTTACAGATCACCTATCAAAAGAACAACATGGATTCAGAAGTATCAACATAAAGACATATTTTTTCATCCATAGNTATGGAAAGTATCGCAGAGCAGAGGAAGGTTACAGATCACCTATCAAAAGAACAACATGGATTCAGAAGTATCAACAGAAAGACATATTTTTTCATCCATATCCATTACACAATAGGAACTGGACACTCAAGTTGTTAGCAGATTATTTTGAATTGCAAAATCTTACTACGTTAATTCTGAAACCATAATCATAACTTTAACAGAAAGATACACACTGCATTCGAAAGAACAAATTTCAAAGTGTGTAATTTTTGCACGAGATTTTCCTAAATCATAAACTTCCAGTTACAAGTCAGACACAAGCAATATGAAAAATGCATACTGAATGCACTCTGGAGAACACACATAAATATTAAAATAGTAGATCTCTTTTCACACCCACATACTGCAATGGTATTTGTAACTTGAAGTAAAAATCATTCAAAGGTTAAGTAATTTTAAACTAGAATAGAAAAAGAACATCAAGAGGGAGATTACCACTTTTATTGAAATTTACTTAATACTTTCAATGGGAAGAACAAATTTTCTTTTTTTGCTAGATTGGTAACAGCAAAATTATATTTGAAGTAGATCTTTTAATTAATCTATTAATAATTGTATAAACTTTCTATTTGAAAACTATATTCCTTATACATATAACTAACATATACCATATTTTTTTAAATTTTTGTATAATTAATAATTCCACCACCTCCCCACCATTATTCATTCATTATAAATGTCAGAAAAAGGTTGCAAAATATTATCTACTCAAGCTGGCAATAACTGAAATAATTATTATGAATGAAATTACTTCATTTTGACATTTCTTTTACTTCAGAACTGTAGAATGACAACTACTGTGAGATTTCAAGCAAACTCAAAATGGAATTAAGTCAGACAATACCTACAATCGGAACCCCAGTACTGGGATAAAGGAACTGAGGTGTTTATACTAACACTTGGAACAAGAAGTAGCAGGCAAAAATCCAGTGGTAATACTCTGAACATGAAAGACTTGTTAAACAGCACAAAGTGTGGAAAGAGTGATGACAAATCATCACTAAATAAGAGGAAGAGATGTAGTCCCAGACATAATTTTATAGTGTGCTCATCTGAAGAAATGCTATCCAACTGAACTGTATATTTTCCTCCATCACTCAGTTTACCTTTACACTAGCAAGTACGTGCTATATGACTTGATATGTTTGAAGTTTCCTGGCTTTGTGTGGCGTAAGTACCCCTACTTCCCCCTTCTGTCTCCCAACCTTGTCCTGCTTCCCTTTACACCTGCACGAGCTTCCTCTCGTACATAGTCTTCCTAAAGCTCGCTAGTGTTTGTGTGGTGTCGGTCGGTCCCCTTTACGAGGAATGACGTGAGTAGTGTGTTTGTGGTCAAGTGTTCAGGCTGGTTGTGCCAAAATGATTTGGTTTTCATGTACGCTTATTCATGTCATCGTGATTTTTTCCTATCATAATAATGTATAAAAGTGACTGTCAATCTAAACTTCAAAAGGAAATTGTAGCCAGGAATTGTCAATTACCATTTCGGTAAAGGTAACATGACACGCCTTTTTTTTTTATAGTATACCTGTATGTCAAGGTAATATTGATCTGCTGTCCCTTTTGACTGGTACCTGCTTACTGAATCCAGGTCAAAAGTAACATCATAGACTAAGGTAGCTTGTAAGGTTTCTTGGTTTTGTGTAGTATGGTTTGTATTTTTCTGATTTCTCCAGTGTAAGTTAAATGCAAAAAATTGCAACTAATTTAAGGGTAAAATTTTCCTGTAATTCTCTACCTTTTTAAGCAAACTTGGTGTTTAGCTGCTTTCTCAAGTTCTTGCTGAATGCAAATATTTCATAACCAAATTCAGGTAAATAGACTTCATGCAAGCTTTGCTCCGCTCTTGCTCATGTGTTCACTGAACACAATAAATTGTTACTAAATTCAGGTAAATTTGTCAAGCTTTAAGTTTTATTGAGACTTTGTATTTATCTGCTCTTGCTTGTGTTTGCGAAATGCAAAATATTGTACCATGTCACAGGTAAATTTTAAGGTTAAGCGGTGTGCTTTTTCTAATCCAGTTAATTAAAAAATCATAAAGAGACTGTGAATTGGAAATTATGTGGGGACATCCAATAATTTTTATAAACTCATTTTTCAGTAAACTATAATGTTTGCATGAAAAGTGCTATGTGAACAGTAAAATTATCATTGCAATAAAGCTGTAAATTATTTTCACAACTGCAGCATTAAGACTATTTCAATAACAGAGAAGAATCCAGAATTACTATAAATTAATAACACTCATGTGGAAAGACATAGAGGCATTAATCACGATAGCAACAGGCAAATATACAGAAGTAGATGGACTAACAATACATAAGAGAATAAGTAAACGTTCTGGAGTGTTTTCAGATATTCCTGATAGGAAAAGCAAAATTGACAACAGTCACAGCACAGATAACAAGGAGGTTAGCATTTTTTTCCAAATAACTGATGGAATTTCTATAAGAATGTGGTAAATATGGTAATGCTATTGCTAGATGTGGAGAACAAAATACAATACCAGAAGGCAAAGTGTGCTGCAAGTTATGAAGATGCTGTGTGAGAACTGAAAGAGGGATGGTCAAATGATTTCAACAAGTAATTGTGTGAAGCAAGGAGGTGCAGTGCCTGAAAAGGTTATCACGACCAAATACAGGAAGCTAAGAGCAGGAAAGTATGTAACATGCTGAAGGTAGGTTGGGGGGAGAAAAGGAAAGCAAAATAATAGTGATAAGATGTTCACATTAATTATTAGTTTCTTACAGCTTTCAACATAAAACTGAAACAATTTTTTGCAATTTGTTATTTTCTGATAAGTAGTTCCTGGTCACAAGATATCAGGCACCACTCACACACATACTAAGTTTCTAAACATATATAAAAAAAACTGATATGTTAATTTTATGTGACGTGAATTTGCATAAGAATGAAATTTCGTAAGCCAAAATGAATTTACATGATAGCTTTCAACTGATGAACTGCAGAATAAAGAAAGGTTTTAACGTTATACAGGCACATTTATAATAAAAAATAATCAATTAATAATAAAAAAATCTTAAAAAATTTATTTGCATGCCCCCTACTAATAATTTATTGCCTATGGTAGGTATATGATTCAGTTAACAAAGAGTGAATCCAAAATTCACTACTAAAACTACATTGGAATGTGTTATAATAAACTATACACATGCTGCATTGAACGAAAATATTGGGCTAAAGCTTGGAAAAGAGAACATTCTGTTCACTCTCAAACACAACTTACAACACTGTCCACCATATAAATATGATGCTACCTATTTACATCTACAAAATGGTAAAAAAAGGAAAAAAAATATATATTGTTGAAAAAATTAGCTGTCTTTTATGGCAGAAAAAATTCCCTCAAAAGTACGTAAAATAGAAGAACACGCCTTGCAGCCGCTACCGCAGAGAACTTCAGTAGCTCAGCAACTCAAGGAAAGCTGCAGGGACTTTACCTTTTTGGGTACCACGTTCGCCCATCAGGTAATCAGTTTCAGAATCCGAAATTTTGTACACAGATATCACCTGCAAAAACAAATCAATGTGTTGAGAATTTTACTGGACTACATTGTTACCAAACTACTTTGTAAAATGCTTGCACTAATTCAGGTCTAAATACTGTATTTACTCAAATCTAAGAAACCACTGATTTTAAGCCACACTTTTTTTTGTGGAAAATTCCTGGGAAAAAATTATTTGTATACATATGAGGCCACAGGCTAAACCACCACTTCAATAGGAAATTAAATTCCTGTAAGAAGTTTAATTTTGCCTTCAATAGAAATTGTTTACCAGCTAAACAAATATATTTCTCTCTGTAAAAAGAGAATATTGTGCTTTAGGAAGCAAATAATTACATTGCTTGCTTCTCTCCAGCAGCCCAAGTTTGATTCACTGGTTTCAAATACCTTCGCAGCAGCTGTATTTATATTATATTCTGCAAAAATCATCATATTTGTTTCAAAGAAACAAAATAGTGCACACCTTTTCCTGTCGCTATAAATGATCTCATTTTGATCTCATTGTTCAGCAAATATGGCATGGCCAATGCAGGCATAAAATTTGAAATGATAATTATAGACATAGTTTTTGTATTGAAAACTGAATCACAATGTGAACAATCACTATTTATTTTACAGTGTCATTGACTGCATTTTAAAAAGAATATTGCGAATGTAATTAACATTTTTGAGTTATACCATTCACAGATTGCTTTAATTTAAAGATAATCTGTGGAACTATTTTAAGAAGCCGTATATATCTAATGAAATTCTAAAATAATGCAATTAATGACTGCACCATTTTGCCAGCATGTAATTGCCACATGATCAGCTAGATAGCTGCGCTATTACTCCAACGTGCAGTTGCTACGCTTGCTGCTAGGTGGCTGTGCTGTTACTACACGTGCAATTGTCAGGCTCCCCGCTAGATAGCTTTACTGTTCATTACAGGTAAAGATACAGCACACTGTCCTAGATCCTGTTTTCGCAAAGACATATCCACTAAATCAGCTACCACAGAAATTTTCATTGTTTTCTGGAGAATGAATATGTTTTGTTACAAAATTACTGTGAAAAACAATACTTCAAGTTTTGAATACGATTCTACCTGTAGAACAAATAACTTCTGTGACCAATTTCACATAGTACATACCCTGCTTGAATCATTTTAATCAGGTTTTAAACTGAATTTTTTTTAAACTTATCTACCTTATTTTAAAAATAAGAAAATTATTATTTTAATTTATTGAGATATATATACTGTACTATGAATGGTATGCCCATAACAACTAAAATTAATTATTTAAACAAATACTACAATTGCACTAAAATGTTTCTGTGCCAAAAAATGTATGGTACTTGATTCTAAATCGCACCCTTGTTTAAAAAAAAAAAAGTTAGGCTTGCAATTGAGTAAATATGGTAGCTGCTCAGCAAGCAGACACAAATTTACCTCATCTGCCATCAGACTCAGCTCGGTTGTATCCTTAGCATCATAGTCATAGAGTACCCTTGCTCTTTGAAGACTATCTCTACTATTGTCAGGTGGCTGCGAATTCACCACAATCTGGGGAGTGCCACTGGCTGTGGAAGGTGGGAAGCTATCAGGCAGAGACAAACAACTCTCAATAGCACTATGCCTAATAAATATTTTTTTATGATTGTAAAGGTGAACATTATAATGATGCAAAGACAGAATATGGCTATGCAGTATATCTGAAGAAATACTGGAAAAGTATGTTTTCAAACTACAGGAACCTACAAGCACATTTTACATTCACAAACAAGCTTCAAGATTCTTTATGGTTGGTGAATCACATTACATAATCACAGTTTTATGAACACCCTTATATATTTATGCTCCAATACTTATCAAAATTATAGTTTACTGTTACATTTCAGACAAATCACAAATGTACAATTATAACGTTGTTACATTTAAACAAATCACAAATGTACATTTATCACATTGGGTGCCTTTTGTTACCTTTTAGTTATATCATANGTAGAACAAATAACTTCTGTGACCAATTTCACATAGTACATACCCTGCTTGAATCATTTTAATCAGGTTTTAAACTAAATTTTTTTTAAACTTATCTACCTTATTTTAAAAATAAGAAAATTATTATTTTAATTTATTGAGATATATATACTGTACTATGAATGGTATGCCCATAACAACTAAAATTCATTATTTAAACAAATACTACAATTGCACTAAAATGTTTCTGTGCCAAAAAATGTATGGTACTTGATTCTAAATCGCACCCTTGTTTAAAAAAAAAAAAAAGTTAGGCTTGCAATTGAGTAAATATGGTAGCTGCNAAAGTTAGGCTTGCAATTGAGTAAATATGGTAGCTGCTCAGCAAGCAGACACAAATTTACCTCATCTGCCATCAGACTGAGCTCGGTTGTATCCTTAGCATCATAGTCATAGAGTACCCTTGCTCTTTGAAGACTATCTCTACTATTGTCAGGTGGCTGCGAATTCACCACAATCTGGGGAGTGCCACTGGCTGTGGAAGGTGGGAAGCTATCAGGCAGAGACAAACAATTCTCAATAGCACTATGCCTAATAAATATTTTTTTATGATTGTAAAGGTGAACATTATAATGATGCAAAGACAGAATATGGCTATGCAGTATATCTGAAGAAATACTGGAAAAGTATGTTTTCAAACTACAGGAACTTACAAGCACATTTTACATTCACAAACAAGCTTCAAGATTCTTTATGGTTGGTGAATCACATTACATAATCACAGTTTTATGAACACCCTTATATATTTATGCTCCAATACTTATCAAAATTATAGTTTACTGTTACATTTCAGACAAATCACAAATGTACAATTATAACATTGTTACATTTAAACAAATCACAAATGTACATTTATCACATTGGGTGCCTTTTGTTACCTTTTAGTTATATCATANGTTGTTACATTTAAACAAATCACAAATGTACATTTATCACATTGGGTGCCTTTTGTTACCTTTTAGTTATATCATATATTATGCTTCAAAATATTTTTTATTGTAAATCTTCCTTGGTCTCTAATAAATTAACATAATTATTTTCTCATCTTCTCAAACACAAAATACTTAATAAAATTCATTCATCTTATAATAAACATAAAAATATCTTGCAGAACTTCTATGAAATATCCTCTTCAATTACATATTATTATTCTCATCAAAATCTTTTTTCTTTTCATGTTCTAAAGAAAAATTTGTTCTATATTACTTTTGTCTTACTTATGTTGTCTCCTGTCCTCCAACTGGCTGTCACCTGACCATGACCCACCTCACCGTCAAATAGCAATGGCAAGACGAGAGACCACCAAGATAATTTTATTTAGTACTTTTGTTTAATAAATATTTAATGCTGACCACCCTACAGGAACGAAATGAAAAATACTTACACATGATCTCTATGTCAATAAACTATTAAAATAATCAAAGATTGTACTGTTAACTCGTATAATAAAACGTAATTTGGAAATGATATTAAAGAAAGTGACAAAATAAGCAAGTACTCTGTAATCATATATAATTTAAATATCTATGACTAATGTTACACATAACCCGTAAAATTTGTCATGTTAGATAATTCCCCAAGGTTTGGAACAAATTTTATAAATTTGTTACAAACCAAAATCAATCTAAGTGTTAATTTCCTACAATTGCTGCAGTATGTTTTTTTTTCTTTCATATCAAATTCAAATTTCACAATCATTATATATCCATGTTACATTTTTCAATAGCTNAGTATGTTTTTTTTTCTTTCATATCAAATTCAAATTTCACAATCATTATATATCCATGTTACATTTTTCAATAGCTTACTAATTAAAAATAAAACATTAACCATCTCTTCTTTATGACTTTTATAACAATTGCCAAAACCTTATATCTTTGGTTTTCCACAAAAAAATGATCTGTTTTTATAAAGATAATTTTACATTATCTTTATAAATCTTTCGATATACTTCATATCATCCTTATTTCTATTAACAATTACATTTACANAGTATGTTTTTTTTTCTTTCATATCAAATTCAAATTTCACAATCATTATATATCCATGTTACATTTTTCAATAGCTCACTAATTAAAAATAAAACATTAACCATCTCTTCTTTATCACTTTATAACAATTGCCAAAACCTTATATCTTTGGTTTTCCACAAAAAAATGATCTGTTTTTATAAAGCTAATTTTACATTATCTTTATAAATCTTTCGATATACTTCATATCATCCTTATTTCTATTAACAATTACATTTACATTCATCTAATTATAATACATTTGGTTTTATCACCAATCAATTATGTGTCCTTTGCTATTCAAAAAATAATTTAAAACTATAATACCAGCTATATATAGCACTCTAACCCCTTTATTTTACGCATTATAGTTTCATTATTATTTGCATCTATGATTATTTCTATGGCCTGATGAATGTCGCAGAAACAATCATTAAAAAAACACATTTTCTAATACATTTATAGGTTATGTTACTCACATATAACTTTAACAATTTTGTTGGTGTACCTTATCATAATACCATAGAACAACTCACTTAATACCGATACATTTTTATATACATTTTGTTTCCAGTTTTACTACGACTTTTCCACTAACAATTTCTCTATGGTTATTTAGCTTTAAATTCTGTACTATCTTTAGTAACCTATACTCTTTGCTTTATAATTTTTTTCACATATTTCTTTCAGTTGTTTGATTACTAAATAAAAGAGTCCTTTTTTTTTTTACAATTTTTTTTCCTAAATAAATAAATCTAATAATTTTTCTAAATAAAAATCATTATCATAAAACAATTATTTTTTACACTAATTTGGTTATGTTCTGTGATACTTCATTAATTTTCTTTCTCTTTTGCTTCCTACCCTTCTCATAGAGTANAGGAGTCCTTTTTTTTTTTTACAATTTTTTTTCCTAAATAAATAAATCTAATAATTTTTCTAAATAAAAATTATTATCATAAAACAATTATATACAATTATTTTCTACACTAATTTGGTTATGTTCTGTGATACTTCATTAATTTTCTTTCTCTTTTGCTTCCTACCCTTCTCATAGAGTATACCTCTTTTCCTTAATTTTTTCCTCACTACCTTCCTCATCCAGTACTATATCTTTTCCTTACTGTTTGAACATTACCCTCATTTTCCTTTTCCACAAATTTCTCCTGTCTTTGTGCGCCCCACAACATGTTTGGTCCTGCTGCTTACTTACCCCCCCCCTTCCAAAAAACAAAATTTTCTTCCTTTTCTCTTTTCCTCCCTTTGTCCTTCTGATTTTGTGTACATGTGTCTCTCCCAATTCCTTCCATCTTAATTTTCTTTGGAATGTGTGTTTTTCCTCTGACCCCCCAATAATATAATTTTTCTTATCCCTTTCTTGGTTGTCTTTCTCACCTTCTTGTGTGTATTTGTAAAATTTTTCATTCCTATTTCATTCCCTCTTACATTAGTTTTGATTGTGTGTTTTTTTTGTTTTTCTAACCTTGCTTGAATCATCATCACAGAAAACATATTTAAGTACTAATGTGAAACTTTAACTTGGCTCTCAAAGGAGGGAATGCTGAACTTACTATTGAAGAAGATTAAGACAAAAATTCAGATGAAGGTGTCATTGATGGATAGAAACTACGAAGTGGACGATATAGCATACATTTAAAGGAGAGAAGAACTTATTAACTACATACTTTCAGTAAAAGCACATACTAAGTTTGATTTATTGTATTTTATTCAATTATACATGTGTTATTCATGTAACCTATGAATCACTTCAAAAGTTAATTTTGTGTTGTAATTATATTTTTCAAGTTATATCTCAATTTTTAACTTACACATTTTTAATTTTTGTCATGGACAACAAAATTCTTTCATTCTGAAATAATAAGACGAGTTTTCTCCGTTTGGGTAGTATTTAAATATATCTAGACGTGTGCAGTTGTTTGACTATATTTATTTAGCCTCCGCCTCTGGCACTTTGCCTAGGCCACCGCCATGCCTAGCGCCAAGTAGGACACACTTCAAGCCATTATGTGAGCTTGCCGCCTGGTAGCCGACAACCGACAACCTGCCCCTTGACGCTGCTGCCTGAAAGTGAGTGGACCCTCCTCCTCAGCACAAAGTGAGCAGATGCATACACTGGATAGGAAGAAAGAGACATAACAGGTTTGGAATATAGATGAAGAATCTGCCGCGAAAGACAAACCAGTTGCAACATAACCCAATGCGCAGGAATAGGGCTGTATAGAATACCCAATAACGACTGCCCCATCAACTTCCATTACGCATGCCTCGAGTGGAAAGACCACACCCGCGACTTGGAGGGCCCGACATTAACCTGCCCTAAATACAAGAAGGCCTGCAGAGACAAAATATTCCATAGTCCTGCGACCAGGATGTAAGAGGTATCACTGAGAAGCTGCTCATTATTCCAGAATATGCAGGAAAGCCCCAGAAGGATCCTCACTGTTTATAGAGGCTTGCTTAAACAGATATGGATACATAAGGCAAAAATCCAGCTAGGAGTGGTGGAACTGCTATGGTGAATTTGTCATCTAGTGAAAACAATTTGAAGAGCGTTTACTTGCCCACTTCTTGGTAAAAGCTATACTGTCCCAGCTGACAGAGATACTATACAGCCAATATCAAAAGCTAGGCAAAGAAGCAGTGACTTTTATTCAGCGAAAGGTTCTACTGCTGCAAAGAGTCCACCCAAAACAATCAGAAGCAAATGTAGAGATGATTACCTTGCGCTTACTCCTGGAAATTAAGTACTACTTACGAAACACCGCCAAATAGCAAGTTTATAAGAAGCAGGGGGAAGCAAGGACCCAACAACAATTGCTGTGGAGGTAGAAGGCAGGGAAATACTGGCTATCCTCTACATTGCTGCACACGCAAATTTTATTTGCCAGTCTGCATTACCACCACACAGTAGAACCATCAGGCAGTAACGAGTTCAGAAAACTATCCACATGGCGCAGGTAGGAGCACAGCTCGGAACAGAGGGGTCAACCACCCTAGACGTGAATGAAGGGGACTGTGAGAAACAGTCAATTTCAGGTATTGGCAAATCTCAGTGCAAGAAGAATCCCATACATATGCAGCTTTCACCGCACCTAACGGGAAAGTATATCAATTTACCATCATACCCCTGAGTATAAAGAACGTGCCTGCAACCTTCCAACAACTAAAATAAGCGGATGTTCTGTCTGGCTGCATAGGCAACTTGTCACACCTATTTGAATGACAAAATTGTTTTCTTTAACTCCTGGGAGGACCACATATGGCACTTACAGCTGGTACTCAAGCAATTTGCACTACATGGCCTGACATGCCATCTAAACATATGCCATTTTGGCGAAAGCATCGTAGATTTCATGGGGTACAGAGTCTCACCTGATAAAAACTTTCCCCAGCAGGAGAAAATCCTTGCAATTAGCAAGGCCGCTGCTCCCAGTAACTGGAACTAGCTGAGGCAGTTCCTGGGTATTTGAAACTGTTTGTGTGACTTCGTTCTGAATGTCGCTGAATTTAAAAGGCCTTCTTAACAAGCTCCTGCAAAAACTGTAAGAATGGTATTGGACCCTGGAAACAAACCCAACTTTTCACACCTTGAAGGAAAAGTTTGCGGAACCAGAAATCCTGTATTGACCCACTGCCAATATTACATTGATACTACACAGATGTGAGTAGAACTAGATTAGGGGCCATCTTGCATCAAGGAGACACCACAGGGGTGAAGTGCACTATCACTTACGTAAGCACATTAATGCTGGATACCCGAAACGTTATCACAGCAACAAGCAAGAGTCTCTCGTCATAACATGGGCTGTAAAAATTATTCTGGAACTACTCAGTGGATGCTCCCTTTATATTACATAATGACAATCAGGCCTTAATCTGGCTGCACACTGCAGCACTACACAACTGAGCTCGATGAGCTTCCAGATGCCTTGTCTCGAGTCCCCGATGAAAGAATGGGATAAATGGAAATTTACTACTGGGAAAGGATGCTGTCACCTGTGCGTCCAGCCATGATCAACCTGACACACAACATTACAGTGAAAGCTCTTGAGGTGCAATTTGATAAGGAGAAATTTGCAAAATACCAGCAGCAGTGCCCAGAAACACTAAGAGAGATGACCAAAAAATTTACATGGAAGGGGATGAATCAATATGTACAGACTGGGTCAGCCAGTGCCTTTCATGTACTACCACTAAGTCTCACAAGTGCCGCGTGAATGAAAATAATTCCACGGTGCCCAAGACAGCCCTGGAACACCGTAGTAGCTGACATCATGGGGTCATACCTGCAACCACATAAGTGCATACACTACTTAATTATTGTGACCGATTTATTTTCAAGAAGGGTACAAGCCTACCTGCTGCCCAATGCTGAAGCACTGCATAAGAATCCTTACTGACAAAGGGACCCAATTTACAGAGAAAAAATGGGAAAAAGTCCTGAACATCCCGATATCGCCTACAGGAAAACCCAACAGAAAGGAGGAACCAGGAAGTAAAGAAAATACTTTGCGTGCGAATGAGCAAAGACTATCAAAACTGGGACAAATTTGTGACCAAAATATTGTTCACCTTAAGATGACTCCACAACCAGGCAATAGGTGCCTCTCTCCAAGCAAACTACTCTTAGGGAACCCTCTGCCATGGCTCCAAGGAATGGGAATGGATAGTGGAACTGGCATAAATGCCCCTGGCTGAGGGGATGTTCCAAGACCATTTAAATCGCCTAGAGAATGTGGAAGGTGCAAGGTGCATATATCAAGCAGAAGTATGATGAAACCACAGACGAGAAACAGTCAACCCTCCAGGTTGGGGACACTATTAGTGGAGAACCATCCTCTAAGTAATAAGGCCATCAAGTTCCATGCCGGGTTCTATCTCAAGTGGGAAGGCCCGCAAAATATAATTGAATGACTGAGAAATGCACCATAAATCCAAGACACGTAGGAAAACATGCACAAAGTACACATCAGCCACGTAAAACTATAAGTCCCACATGAGCCAAGCATGACATAACCACCAGCCAACTGAACAGCTGTGTCCCTTCACGTACCCTGACTGGGACACTGGTGCAGAGCGAGAGCAGTGGCCCACTAGAGTTATCCACCCCTCCCTCCCCCAACAAAAGCAGAGAATTTCTCAAATAAAAATCCTGCAGTACAATGCAAGAAGATGTCACATTATTTTGTAAGACAAGTAAAGAGTGTCTAAGTATGTGTTTATGTATGTATGCTATACTTCTTCCTAAGGTTAATATCACCTTTAAATGGTTTTGTCTCGTAAATTATGAGAGAGCATGTATTTAATTCTTTGTTGAGCTGTGAAAATGGTTGTTGCCAAAATTAAGCATAAAGAAAAAAAAAAGAAAAAGAAAAAAGTATGATAACTCGGAGCCAATGCATAATGCTAATTGCAGATACGTAATATGTTCCCTAGCAGGATGAGTTTAAGTTTCTGTTTGATTGATTATCATAACAGACATGGTGTGTGTTAACGATTTGCTGGCCTTAGTAGGCCATGTTAATACACTCTACAAGGTTAATTTCAGGATTCATTTCTATGTCCTAATTATGTTCCTCGGCCCATGAGCCGCATAACCAAACCAAGTTTGCTTGTACATCAACTTGTGTTATGTTACAAAAATTTCACTGCTTTGAGCCACGTAAAACACCTTCCATAGTGTAGTAAGTGTGTGGGAATTTGCATTGTTTACCTTTGTTTCCAGCGTATGAACCATGTACATTGCCACATAGTTTTACGAGCGTAAATGTTTTGCATTGTATAACTTAAGTTTCAGCCAATGAACCACGGGAAATGGGCTAAACTCTTTTATGAGCCGAACCAAAACCAAAGAGACATTTTATAGTAAGGCTCCAATATAAATTATTTTCAAAAGTGCTTTTGTAATATTGTAAGTGACTACGATCAAATGCTTACTATGTTATTTCACCAATATGTACTAGCCAAATTCTGTTGTGATCACTTAAGGTTACTACAATAAGTAATTATCAGGAAAATAATTTTGCTCAATTTGATTTTAAAAATATTTCAGCATAATTCCTTTTATTTTTACATATTCTGAGTATAGTTAACAATAGTGTATGCTTACACACATTTTCATGTAAACATTTTTAATACTTAACATTTATACAACTACATAAAGAAGAGTGAGCATCTATGTTTTTGAAATAAAAGAAAGAAAAATCACATTTTATGGTTTAATTTTTTTCTGACATATGTTGAACTTTCCAGAGAATATGGATTTCCAATTGGTTACTATCACAGGACTATTTTAATATGAATTCATAGAAAAAATATTTTATTGAAACTAAATTATTGTTGTATTTACTTTTTCCATTTTGCCAGCCTTGTTTAATATAGGGTTATTATAAATAACTCATCTGGTTTTAAAAATCTTTAATTCATAAAATGTTTATACTAAACAAAAGAAAATCTCTCAAAAATATTTATGCGAGTCCTAACTTCCTTTTATCACAACAGGTGGCAGCACAAGCTATGTTCACAAAATGGCAACTAAGCAATAGAAAGTGTTTCGAGTTTTGGAATATGCTGAATGTTTATCGGTTGTTATTGTGCAGCGTGTGTTCCGAGGGCAATACTACACAGAACCACCAGGTCACCCGAGCTTTCTGCGGTGGTACCGCCAGTAACCAGGGCACAGTATGCCTTAGTAAAGGTAAGAACAGAGGGCGGCCAGGTGTTTATAACGAAACAGTGGAGAGAGCGACGGGAAGTTACGTGCAAAGACCACAAAAATTAACTACCCGAGCAAGTCGTGAGCTTGAAATTCCTCAGTCAACTGTTTGGAAGATTTTGCGGGGATGGTTACAACTTAAACCACACTGCTTACAGCTGTTGCAACACTTGCATTCAGAAGATTATGTCATCCAATTTGAATTTTGTGGGCACATGCAGGAAGACGAATTTGCCACATGTTTGGTATTCAGTGACGAAGCAACGTTTCACTTGAGTGGAAAGGTGAACTGTAACAATGTCCGGATATATGGCATAGAAAATCCCAGTGATTCTGTGCAGCATGTACGGAATTCGCCAACTGAATGTGTTCTACGCAATCTCACAGGCCTTTTTTTCCCCTTGAAAACACTTTAATGGGTGTCTCCTAACTTAACATGTTGGAGTTGTGGTTGTTTCCACCAATGAGAGGGGAATCCGGCAACTTTGTGTTCCAACAGGATGGGGCTCCACCTCATTGGCACACAGAATTGCGTCGCTACCTCAACATGGAACTCCTACACCGCTGGATTGGACAATGTGGTTGGGATAACTTGACACTGTTCAGATGGCCGCCCCAATCACCCGACCTTTCACTCTGAGATTTCCTCATTTGGGGGTACGTGAAAGACACTGTTTAAGTGCCACCATTGCCAACAGCATTGCATGAGCTCCGAAACCACATTGCCACTGCTGTGAAGGCCATTGACAGGGACATGCTGCAATGTGTGTGGGCACACATTTACATTTGTAAAAAATCTTAGAAACTTATTTACTAAAAATTGGACAGTTTGTAGTTGTTTTCATGTATCACTCATTATTTTCTGTCAAGTACTTTGTCAATTACAGATTTTTAAAACNGGACAGTTTGTAGTTGTTTTCATGTATCACTCATTATTTTCTGTCAAGTACTTTGTCAATTACAGATTTTTAAAACTCAATGAATCATTTATAATAATCCTGTAGAATATCCTTTTAGCCACATCTACACAGTATCTGATTCACTCTGTCTAGATATTTACAATCTGAAATATATGTATANGAATATCCTTTTAGCCACATCTACACAGTATCTGATTCACTCTGTCTAGATATTTACAATCTGAAATATATGTATATTTTTTCTTTCCCAGTCCTCCAATACGTTTTAAAAATCTTTTAGTTAAAAATGTACATTATTTTTATTAGCAGGTAGCTAATAAATTTAAAGTTAAATAGTTAAAATTCTGTTTTTTTTTTAAAGATAAAATTGTGTTTTCTGGCTATATTAAATTTTGTTTAGAGATTTAATTTGAATTTCAGTGTTATGTGGTGTAGTAACTTGAATTTTGACATTGACTATGTATTAACTTTAATTTCAGTGTTATTTCGCTTTTATTTCTATTCATCATATAATCTTTCATCTACTTAGGACTGTCTTTATATTAAGACAAGCCAACAAGGAACCTTTATAAATGACAGTGGCAAGAAAATGGTTGATGTATTGAGGTTAATTCTAGCAAACACAGTCCACACAGAAAAATACATTTTCGCTAATGATACTCTCTAATGTATCATTATAATGTAACCTAACCACGACACATGCACTCGGCCATGGGTTAGTGCTATTATCTCACAATGCTCAAAATGAACTACGACCATCTGAAAATATGCATCATGAAGAGAAGTAATTTATTTTAAAAGTTTTTCAGAAACTGATACCATTTATATATATTATTCAGAAACTGATATAATTTATAATTGGAAATAATATAATTTTATTCAACAAGCAGATTGTTGATATAAACAAACAGCCTGCAGCATTGCCAAACCTACGGGACATCTCAAAGAGAGCCACAGAATACCACGTATAAAGACAATTACAAGTAACTGAAGTTTCAGCTGTTAATGCTAGGTTTCACCTATTNACCACGTATAAAGACAATTACAAGTAACTGAAGTTTCAGCTGTTAATGCTAGGTTTCACCTATTATGCAGAAATTATTCGTTTTCGTGTTATAATTTCTGTTTCAAAGGTATTATTGGAAAAGTTTGATTATAGAAAATGTACAATCTACTAGTAATTTAATATCTTTGTACCCAATTTTCAATGTGTGTTATTTCCTCCTTGCAAAGAGGCAGAAAGTTATTAATAAAATATAAATATATTCCTGACTTTTCATAACTAGCAGATAAAAAAGAGTTAAAATTAAGCACAAAAATATTTTTTAAAAACTTGTTAAATGATAATTTTTTTATCATACATTGTCAATAAATATTACGAACCCAAAATAATGACGCGAAAACGAAGAATTTCTGCAAAAGGGGTGAAGCCAAGCCTTAACATAAAGATGCTAGCAGTTAGGATTGCCAACAGTTTGTTATTTGCCATATTTGTTAGTTAAATTAATATTTTGAAGAAAGAAAAAAAAAAAAGAGGCTTGTTTTTCAGGTGCTTGTTAGTTTGACATCTGGCAGCACTGTTGCCCATGTTGAGAAATGTTCCACATTCTGTCTAATACTGTGAATTACTGTAAATATGGCAACGACCAGTGACCACGATGATCGTGATACTCCTCCAAAGGAAAGGAACGTCGTCATTCTTGTTATTTTAATGAACTGTGGTTAGTAGGTGATGAGTTTAAGAGTTGGGTACGTGAACATCCAGACAGTGATAACAAAGCCAACTGCAAAGTATGTAATGTTATTACAGCTATAGAACAGAATGTCGTTAAAGCTCTCACGACAGCATGCTTCTACTGCAAAGCACAAAATAGCACTACAAGCAGTTGTTAGCTCAAATATGCTCTCAAACTTTTGTGAAAAGTATTCATAATAAGAGGATTGTGTAACTGCAGCAGAGTTGTGTAAAGTATATGACGGGGCGTGGCTTCATCACAGTTACTTGTCTTCGAAATGGGTCATCAAAGTAGATAAGCAAATTTTTAAGACAACAAAATTGCCCAAAAAACATCAACAAACAAACATCAAAGCACTGGTTATTATTGTTATTCATCGATTTTCTTTGCAAGTTGCTGTAAAAAAGTTAACGGAGTCAGTGGACATTCCTTTTGGAATTTCTACAGATGCCAGCAACAAAAGTAACAAAGTTTTACCCATTAAACGTACATTATTTTGATTGACAAAGTAGTGTTTGTGAAATTCTGCTTGATTTATACAAAGAATCTGTTGAGTTTTGACATAATTTTCAACAGTCTATGCACATCTTAATATTAAGAAAGGCATAGCTTATGGAGCAGACAATGACTCAGTAAATTATGAAAAAACATGTTCAGTGTTTCAAAAACTCAAGATACAGCAAACCTAAATAATCCAAGCAAACTGTAATTACCATGTTCTTCATAATGCAGCCAAACATGCCATAACAACTCTTCCGTATAATGTGGAAAGTTTGGTTCTGAAAATATTCAACAGAGAAAATTTTATAAAGTGCAAAATGTGTCTCAGAACTGAGAAATTGTTTTGAATATGCACACCAAGAGTTTCATGAAATATTTTGCCACGTTCCAAATTGGTGGTGGAGTCTTCTCAATGCAGTCGATCAGTTACTTATAAATTGGACTCTGATAAAATCAATACTTCCCTGAGCAAAGGGAAACTAAGGGTGATTCAACTGTATAGGCCTTCATCCAAGATCAGGCAGATGGTCCCTCTGAGAAGCCTAAAGTTCCTGTATATTATTTGTATTTTGCTCAAGCATTCATGACTATCTTTCAAAAAGCAATTTTAACTCTTGAGAAATAAAAATTTTTTGCTCAAAATTTGTATCTGTTAATGTTAGACCTTAAAAATAATTTGGAGAATAGATACTAACATGAATTTTTTGGTTTTACTGTTAACGAAGGTTCAAAATTTTTTTACTTCTATCAGAAAGGTAAATTGAAAACACATTTTTGAATGTGTACAGAACTATAAATAATTTAGAGAATAGATACTAACATGAATTTTTTGGTTTTACTGTTAACGAAGGTTCAAAATTTTTTTTACTCCTATCAGAAAGGTAAATTGAAAACACATTTTTAAATGTGTACAGAACTATAAATAATTTGGATTAATGGTTTCTTATGAAAATACCGCATTCAAATTATTTTCACCAGTAAATCTGTCAAAGATGTCTGATTTTGAAAATATTTCTTCACAGTGTAATGTTTTTAAAACCAAGGATATAGATGGTGGTGAACTTTATAGTGAATATTGTTAGCCTCGCTCATGATTTGAGCATTTTGTTAAAACAGAGATGAGCAGTGATGAAAAATGGTGCCCTTTTTTTAAAGCTACTTCTGCTCCCAATTTGCTCACTATAGTACAATTTGTGTATTGTATTCCTGGTAGCATTGCATTTACTGAAAGGGTTTTCAGTGTTATGAATAATTTATGGACAAATGAAAGAAACAGAATGGCTGTTGAATTAGTAAAACCAGATTATGCATTTAGCATAATTTCAATTATTTGCAATGCCAAGATTTTATGCATTAGATATAACTATCATAATAAGTCTCACTTGCAGTTACATCAGACTGAAAATAATGTTCGTTATTTTCCTTCTGAGAAGTGTGGCTGCTTAGATAGATGTTCATGACATATTACAGTGGTGGATTAAGATAATTGGGAGGGGAAAATAAATTAGTTTTAATAATATAGATAAAAGTAATATTTAACTAGTAAGTCTATAAGATGAGATGAAGATCAATATAAAATAATTAGTTATACTTAAATAACTAAAATTACAATTCCTTTCCAATGTTTTTCGTATAATGAAATTTATTTACAGATCAATATTATTTTTCTCCTTCTGAACTGAAAATATTCTGGAAATGGTAAACAAACACATAAAAGTGACTTCATTATCCTCCCCCCCAATGTAACGGTTCAATTTGGCATTTCTACATTTTTCTTCATGTTCAAACTTTTTTGCAAAGATCCAATACCTAATATTTATTTCTTTTTCTTCTGAGACTCATAGGCAGTGGAATAAAATTTTTTTCACAATAATAATTATAATTGTGATATTAAATTTTTTTTATAAATACGGTTGTCTTTTATGGATGCTATCCATATTCCCAAGCTATTAGAATTTATTTTTCTGTCATTCAAAAGGTGCTTTTTATTAATTTTTTATTTTGTAAAGTGGACAGAGGTCTGTTTCCTTGACAAATAAATGCCCAGAATATGTCGTTCCATAAAAAGTAAAAAAGCAGCCTTTTTAAGTACAGTGAAATCACGATATTTTGCATCCCGATTATTCGTATATCCCACAAATTCGTGCAAATTTGCCGGTCCCTTGAGAAAATCCCTTTAATTCGTAAAAAAAAACAATACATTCCGGTCCCCTTGATAATACGTATTTATTTTGGTGCTCGAGCTCAATAAAAACGTCTTATAATTCTAATTTCCACCTTAAAAATCTCTTTAACTCGTAATGTTTTTAACCCTAGACTGTACACCAGTTCTATATTTATGCAATTCGGGCAGGGTAAAAAAAGACCGGAAGTGTACTGAGGGACGTATGAGGGTTTCAAGGGCAGGTAATGACGCCCGGTGGGCTGTGAGGCGATGTGTCTGTGATTCCCAGAACTAAGAGGCGCCTTGGTGTCCGGCCTAGGGTTATGAGAGGGTAGGAAGGAGCAGAGCGAGTGAAAAGTAAGAGGGTTTGAAGGGAAGGTAATGATGCCGAGTAGGCTGTGAGGCGATGTATCTGTGATTCTCAGAACTAAGAGGCGCCTTGCTGTCTGGTCTGCGGGTTATGAGAGGGTAGGAAGAAGCAGAGCGAGTGAAAAGTTAGTCAGTTCTGTCTTAGCCATGCCTCCGAAAAGAGTTAATAAGTGTCTTTCCATTAGAGAAAAAAATAAATCATTAACGCCATGGCCGGTCAAAATAAACAAATTGACGTGTCCAAACGTTATAACGTTCCTCCTTCCACAATAACATCAATTCTGAAGAACAAGGACAAAATTGCCTCCCAGACATCGGACAGCAAAGTAAAGCGCTTTAAGAATGGTGAGTATATCCACAACTAGAAGAGAATTTTAAAAAGTGGTTTGCGCAAGCACGGAATTCGAATGTACCAGTTAGAGGAAACATTTTAAGAGAAAAAGCACAAGTTTTCGCAGAAAAAATGGGAATTAAAGACTTTCGTGGGAGTGATGGTTGGTTTGATAGATATAAAAAAGGCACAGCATAAAATTTAAGAAACTTAGTGGGGAAAGTGCGAGTGTATCGGCCGACGTTTGTTCTGAGTGGAAAGACGAATTGGGAGAAATAATTGATTCTTATGAGCCCAATAACATTTTTAATGCCAATGAAACAGGGTTATTTTATAAGTGTCTCCCTGACCGATCAATGTGTTTTAAGGAAGAAAAGTGTCTTAGCGGAAAAAATAGTAAAGAACGTGTTACTATATTGTTGGCCACCAACATGGATAGATCTGAGAAATTAAGACCACTCATGATAGGCAAATCAGCCAAACCAAGATGTTTTAAAAACATAAAAGCTTTTCCGATGACCTATTGTGCAAACAAAAAGCATGGATAGCTGGTGAATTATTCAAGAAATGGATACGATCAGTGAATGCTGATATGGAGAAAAGGCAGCGAAAAATTCTACTTTTCNTGATAGGCAAATCAGCCAAACCAAGATGTTTTAAAAACATAAAAACTTTTCCGATGACCTATTGTGCAAACAAAAAGTGTGTATGGCTGGTGAATTATTCAAGAAATGGATATGATCAGTGAATGCTGATATGGAGAAAAGGCAGCGAAAAATTCTACTTTTCATGGATAATTGTACGGCCTACAACAATACTCCACCGCTCAGTCATGTTAATGTTGTGTTTTTGCCTGCCAACACTACTTCTAAGCTGCAGCCTCNCACCGCTCAGTCATGTTAATGTTGTGTTTTTGCCTGCCAACACTACTTCTAAGCTGCAGCCTCTAGATCAGGGCATTATTAAATTGTTCAAAACATTTTACTGCAAGGAAGTAGTGATGCAACTCCTTGACAGCATCGAGGATGGGAAGGATCATAAAATNAACTTTCAAAACCTTTTACCGCAAGGAAGTAGTGATGCAACTCCTTGACAGCATCGAGGATGGGAAGGATCATAAATTTGCCTTATTTTCAGCCATGAGCATTGCTCACAAGGCATGGCAAAGTGTTAGCGAAAGCACAATAAAAAACTGTTCTCGTGCTTGTAGATTCACTAAGGTGAAACGGAACTTTCATCAGCAGTTACTGAACAAGATTTGAATGCCCTGTGTATTGGAATCGTCTTCCTCAAAATGAAGAAAATTTTATAACGTTTGAAGATTTTGTCCATTTAGACAATGGCCTAGCGGTAGCGGGGATTCTAACTGATGACAAAATTTTGGCTCCATCTCAGGACATTGATGGTGAAGGTGATAACGAAGATGACGTGCCGACAATTACACCTAAAGTGGCTAAACAATACATCAACAACGTGCGCCATTTCTTAGCGAAATCAGACGTTGGCGATGAAGTATTTTCTGCTTTAAACATGCTTGACAAAGCCATCGACAATACCCATTTGCAAGGCTTGCACCAAAAGAAAATTACAGATTTTTTTAAACCTAAATTTTTAATGCGTTTTTTATTGATGTAATTATTGATTTATATATACATATGTAGCCATGCGTTTATCATTACATATTAATGCAAATTTGTATTAATCTCGTTATTATGTATCTTTTCTTTTTTTGCTCTAGATTGTTGGTAATCCCACTAATTTGAATATCTCGATAATTCATATTTAACATTCAGTCCCTTGACAATACAAATTATAGGGATTCTACTGTATTATGATAATGAGATGCTAATAAAGTTTGGTACTATAGTTTCCATAATCTTATTCCTCGCTCTCCAAAGCTATTTGATCTTAAAACCTGTGAAAATGATAAGAAGTTAGTCACCACTATATTGTTGTGTTGTTGGTTTCTCATTTACAGTATCTGGCATGATTCTTATATGCTTCTGAGTGGGANTACAAATTATAGGGATTCTACTGTATTATGATAATGAGATGCTAATAAAGTTTGGTACTATAGTTTCCATAATCTTTTTCCTTGCTCTACAAAGCTATTTGATCTTAAAACCTGTGAAAATGATAAGAAGTTACTCACCACTATATTGTTGTGTTGTTGGTTTCTCATTTACAGTATCTGGCATGATTCTTATATGCTTCTGAGTGGGANCTCACCACTATATTGTTGTGTTGTTGGTTTCTCATTTACAGTATCTGGCATGATTCTTATATGCTTCTGAGTGGGAAACTCAAGGTTTGTTCTAGATGAATAGTACTGTTTATAAATGTTGTCAATGTTGCACGTGTGTGCCTTAGGAAGGCAGTCAGAACATTTAATGTAATGGTGGTGATGTGTGGTTAGCAAAGTAAAGTAATAATCAGCAGCATAATCTTTTATTATGAAGCATTGCATATCATGCACTAAGTAAAGCATGGCACAGTCAAGTGGATTTTCGTTACAAACTTTTATTTAAACATTATGTACCTTGTATTATCTAATTCCCTTTATTTTATCCACAAACATGTAGCTGTTATGTGGCATGTGTTTTGTTAAGAAAAGTAAGGANATTTTCGTTACAAACTTTTATTTAAACATTATGTACCTTGTATTATCTAATTCCCTTTATTTTATCCACAAACATGTGGCATGTGTTTTGTTAAGAAAAGTAAGGGTGAAGTGGTGGTAATTTTTGGTTGAAATATTATTTAACTGTTGTGTACAGTGTTGCTTATTTATTACCTTGTTATAAACATATTGTACCATACTTGACATGGCTGGACTCAATGTTGTGAAGCTGCAAAGCCCCATGGCCCACAAGGACCACTTTGACAACTATTTGATTGCAACAGGTTTCTTCTTTCCCATTAGCTTCCCTCATCNAAGCCCCATGGCCCACAAGGACCACTTTGACAACTATTTGATTGCAACAGGTTTCTTCTTTCCCATTAGCTTCCCTCTTTAATTGTTAGCACTGTGGTGTGANCCACAAGGACCACTTTGACAACTATTTGATTGCAACAGGTTTCTTCTTTCCCATTAGCTTCCCTCATCAACACATCAGTTGCCTTGTTCTCAGCTGCACTTTCTCAAGTGGAATGGATGGTTCCCTCAATCTCCCTTTGTTTTCCATAAACTGCATAACATAGTAAACCATTTAAAGTGGCCATGAGTGCAGTTTCTCGCCCTTCCACCTTTGACAAAACTGGAGGAATTTTATGTACAATGTTGTATTGTGCTGAAGTACCTCTTTGTGTTGTCTTCTACACATTAAAGAACACTAACAGCAAACAGAAGTACTGACAAAAAAAACACACACACACGCGTGCCTCAGATATATACAGTAAACAGAAGCATGTTCAGTACATATCGTGGACATGCATGCAATGTGCGTATCTACTTCAGGATCCAAAGGGACAACAATTTCACTCGGTACAGTAGCTGCAGCTGTGCTGGTGTCAAGTACACGTTATCGCTCTGTCGCTTCGCTTCCCCTCCTCGATGACTCACACTATTACATTTCATTTCTAAGGGTCGAACAGGTTCGGAGTTATTCNTCGCTTCGCTTCCCCTCCTCGATGACTCACACTATTACATTTCATTTCTAAGGGTCGAACAGGTTCGGAGTTATTCCACGCTTACCATACATCTACAACATGCCCGTCACACATCTGCCACTGGAAACAGGAGAAACAGACGACAACACAAATGCCATCTGTGTCTATTTTCTAGTAAGAACCTTGCTAGTGTTTGGCATTCTTGGATTTTGCTACANTCGCTTCGCTTCCCCTCCTCGATGACTCACACTATTACATTTCATTTCTAAGGGTCGAACAGGTTCGGAGTTATTCAACGCTTACCATACATCTACAACATGCCCGTCACACATCTGCCACTGGAAACAGGAGAAACAGACAACAACACAAATGCCATCTGTGTCTATTTTCTAGTAAGAACCTTGCTAGTGTTTGGCATTCTTGGATTTTGCTACAAAGCCGTTGGACTAATCCGGTTCTTGCAAAAATGCTAGATTTTCAAACACAAAATTCATGTGACAATATTGAGTTTCATGGAATAATTTTTGTACCAGTGGATACTGCTTGAAGAGGAGGCCGACGTAATGTATTTGTAATTTTTAATATCCTTTAGTTTAAGTCGTACAGTTTTGATAGACGGCAGACATTTTTTAGTTAGGTAAAAATTTTACACAGTATGTCATACCACACCTTCATTGAGGATATCAAGGTCATGTCTAGAGACTTTCTTTCGTATAGCATCTCTCAAGAGTATGCAGCGATATATATATATATATATGAGAAATGTACAATTATTCACATCTACATGGATAAGTCATACATTTTATCATGTGTAAAAAGTAAAATGTCTTCATACGGTTTGCTAGTGCCAATGACAAAGGGTCAGTGGTTAATAATGATACGTGTAAGATGCGAAAACGGTTTTGTACCTAACGTTTTTGCAATATGGAAGCCGCATCAGGCAACATGGGAGGATCACAAAAACATGAATAAAGAAAATTATATAAAAGGATTAACGAGCAATGAATACAAAATATTCCACCTGACAGTATTGTTGTGATAGATAAAGCTATCCATCAAAATGTAAAAGTAAACAAAATACCTATTTCCAGCTTAACTAAGATGGAAATGCAGCAGTTGTTAAGAAGAATATTTAGTTTACTAGAGACATGCTATAACCAATTTTGAATAACCTCATAAAGCAACACAAACCTAGGCAAGTGCAGTACTCGGTAGACAGACTACTGGGGAATTATGGCCACACAGTACTTCATCTGTCACCCTATCATCTGAATTTGAATCCGATAGAAAGCATCTTGGTTAAAGTTAAAGGAGAAGTCACTTCAAGAAACGTCACCTGCATGATTTGAAAAAACTTTGGGAGAACAAATTTAACTGAATGGGGCCAGAAGACTGGATACCAATTTGCAATCACGCCAAGACACTCCAGGACGACTATTATGACAAGGATGTGCATTTTGACATTGAAATTGATAAAATGATTATAAATTTAGGCGGTGTTGAAAGTGACAGTATTAGCAGCAATTACATTTTCACGTCAAACTTATCGGCTGGAGCAATGAATGGTGTTGAACTACTATAGTACTTCATCTTTCAGTAAGTAGTCTTATCTTTTCTACTATTCTCTACCCTCTGTGAAAGATTTGTTTTACTCACGTTCCTCTCTTCCTTTTTCTACCGCCCTTCCGCACGTGTGCCACCCTCCCTCCTTATGTGTGATGTAGCTCAAGCTTGGACTTATTCCACTTCTAGTGTAAGTTAGTACTGTGCTTCAAACTTAATTGGTGCTAAACTGAAACTAATGCCAATGTGGAATGGCCAAAGAAAAAGATACATAAAGAAAAGAAAGAAGACAGCTTGAGAAATGTCAAATGTAAATGCGAAGAACATACAAACCATGTTGGGAAACTGATTCCAAAACGTGTTATTGGTGATCACAGGTATGTTAACATATTTATTACTGTTATTATTTTCCATATTCTTGTAAATATACAAACCCTTGCACAATCTAACAACAGAGTTATATAGAACAGTAAGATTATTACAGTTTGTTAATCTAGTTAAGTATATACAGTAGAATCCCGATAAATTTATATTGTCAAGGGACTGAATGTTAAATATGAATTATTGAGATATTCAAATTAGCAGAATTACCAATAATCGGGAGCAAAAAAAAAAAAATATATAATAACGAGATTAATGCAAATTTGCATTAATATGTAATGATAAACGCATGGCTACATATGTATATATAAATCAATAATTACATCAATAAAAATGCATTAAAAATTTACGTTAAAAAAAATCTGTAATTTTCTTTTGGTGCAAGCCTTGCAGATGGGCATTGTCGAGGCTTTGTCAAGCATGTTCAAAGCAGAAAATACTTCATCACCAACGTCTGATTTTGCTAAGAAATGGCGCACGTTGTTGATGTATTGTTTAGCCACTTTAGGTGTAATTGTCGGCACGTCATCTTCGTTATCACCTTCACCATCAATGTCCTGAGATGGAGCCAAAATTTTGTCATCAGTTAGAATCCCCGCTACCGCTAGGACATCGTCAAAATGGAAGAAATCTTAAAACGTTATAGAATTTTCCTCATTTTGAGGAAGACTATTCCAATTAACAGGGCATTTTAAGTCTTGTTCAGTAACTTCTGATGAAAGATCCATTCCACCTTCGTGAATCCACAAGCACGAGAACAGTTTTTTATTGTGCTTTCGCTAACACTTTGCCACGCCTTGTGAGCAATGCTCATGGCTGAAAATAAGGCAAATTTATGATCCTTCCCATCCTTGATGCTGTCAAGGAGTTGCATCACTACTTCCTTGCGGTAAAAGGTTTTGAACTTNTATCGGCTGGAGCAATGAATGGTGTTGAACTACTATAGTACTTCATCTTTCAGTAAGTAGTCTTATCTTTTCTACTTTTCTCTACCCTCTGTGAAAGATTTGTTTTACTCACGTTTCTCTCTTCCTTTTTCTACCGCCCTTCCGCACGTGTGCCACCCTCCCTCCTTATGTGTGATGTAGCTCAAGCTTGGACTTATTCCACTTGTAGTGTAAGTTAGTACTGTGCTTCAAACTTAATTGGTGCTAAACTGAAACTAATGCCAATGTGGAATGGCCAAAGNGTAGTGTAAGTTAGTACTGTGCTTCAAACTTAATTGGTGCTAAACTGAAACTAATGCCAATGTGGAATGGCCAAAGAAAAAGATACATAAAGAAAAGAAAGAAGACAGCTTGAGAAATGTCAAATGTAAATGCGAAGAACATACAAACCATGTTGGGAAACTGATTCCAAAACGTGTTATTGGTGATCACAGGTATGTTAACATATTTATTACTGTTATTATTTTCCATATTCTTGTAAATATACAAACCCTTGCACAATCNATCGCAGGTATGTTAACATATTTATTACTGTTATTATTTTCCATATTCTTGTAAATATACAAACCCTTGCACAATCCAACAACAGAGTTATATAGAACAGTAAGATTATTACAGTTTGTTAATCTAGTTAAGTATATACAGTAGAATCCCGATAAATTTATATTGTCAAGGGACTGATGTTAAATATGAATTATTGAGATATTCAAATTAGCAGAATTACCAATAATCGGGAGCAAAAAAAAAATATATATAATAACGAGATTAATGCAAATTTGCATTAATATGTAATGATAAACGCATGGCTACATATGTATATATAAATAAANATAATAACGAGATTAATGCAAATTTGCATTAATATGTAATGATAAACGCATGGCTACATATGTATATATAAATAAATAATTACATCAATAAAAAACGCATTAAAAATTTAGGTTTAAAAAAATCTGTAATTTTCTTTTGGTGCAAGCCTTGCAGACGGGTATTGTCGATGGCTTTGTCAAGCATGTTCAAAGCAGAAAATACTTCATCGCCAACGTCTGATTTCGCTAAGAAATGGCGCACGTTGTTGATGTATTGTTTAGCCACTTTAGGTGTAATTGTCGGCACGTCATCTTCGTTATCACCTTCACCATCAATGTCCTGAGATGGAGCCAAAATTTCATCATCAGTTAGAATCCCCGCTACCGCTAGGATATCGTCAAAATGGAAGAAATCTTAAAACGTTATAGAATTTTCCTCATTTTGAGGAAGACGATTCCAATTAACAGGGCATTTTAAGTCTTGTTCAGTAACTGCTGATGAAAGATCCATTCCACCTTCGTGAATCTACAAGCACGAAAACAGTTTTTTATTGTGGTTTCGCTAACACTTTGCCATGCCTTGTGAGCAATGCTCATGGCTGAAAATAAGGTGATTTTATGATCCTTCCCATCCTCGATGCTGTCAAGGAGTTGCATCACTACTTCCTTGCGGTAAAAGGTTTTGAAAGTTTTAATTATGCCCTGGTCTAGAGGCTGCAGCTTAGAAGTAGTGTTGGCAGGCAAAAACACAACATTAACATGACTGAGCGGTGGAGTATTGTTGTGGGTCGTACAATTATCCATGAAAAGTAGAATTTTTCGCTGCCTTTTCTCCATATCAGCATTCACTGATCATATCCATTTCTTGAATAATTCACCAGCCATCCATGCTTTTTGTTTGCACAATAGGTCATCGGAAAAGCTTTTATGTTTTTAAAACATCTTGGTTTGGCTGATTTGCCTGTCATGAGCAGTCTTAATTTCACAGATCTATCCATGTTGGCGGCCAACAATATGGTAACACGTTCTTTACTATTTTTTCCGCCAAGACACTTTTCTTCCTTAAAACACATTGATCGGTCGGGGAGACACTTATAAAATAACCCTGTTTCATTGGCATTAAAAATGTTGTTGGGCTCATAAGAATCAATTATTTCTCCCAATTCGTCTTTCCACTCAGAACAAACGTCGGCCGATACACTCGCACTTTCCCCACTAAGTTTCTTAAATTTTATGCTGTGCCTTTTTTATATCTATCAAACCAACCATCACTCCCACGAAAGTCTTTAATTCCCATTTTTTCTGCGAAAACTTGTGCTTTTTCTCTTAAAATGTTTCCTCTAACTGGTACATTCGAATTCCGTGCTTGTGCAAACCACTTTTTTAAATTCTCTTCTAGTTGTGGATATACTCACCATTCTTAAAGCGCTTTACTTTGCTGTCCGATGTCTGGGAGGCAATTTTGTCCTTGTTCTTCAGAATTGATGTTAATGTGGAAGGAGAAACGTTATAATGTTTGGACACGTCAATTTGTTTATCACCACCGGCCACGGCGTTAATGATTTCTTTTTTGGCTAAGACCGAACTGACTAACTTTTCACTCGCTCTGCTCCTTCCTACCCTCTCATAACCGTAGACCAGACAGCAAGGCGCCTCTTAGTTCTGAGAATCACAGACACATCGCTTCACAGCCTACTCGGCGTCATTACCTGCCCATCAAACCTTCTTACGTCCCTCAGTACCCTTCCGGTCTTTTTTTACCCTGCCCAAATTGCATAAATCTATAGCTGGTGTACAGTCTAGGGTTAAAAACATTACGAGTTAAAGAGATTTTTTTTTAAGTTGTAAATAAGAATTATAAGACATTTTAATTGAGCTTGAGCACCAAAATAAATACGTCTTATCGAGGGGACCGGAATGCATTGTTGTTTTACGAATTAAAGGGATTTTCTCTAGGGACCGGCAAATTTGCACGAATTAGTGGGATATACAAATAATCGGGATGCAAAATATCGGGATTTTACTATATAACCTAAAACCGAAATGTGGCTGTTCGAGGTATGCTAAGTTCTTTGTTATATGCTAGGAACAATATGTCTCAATAAAACGGGGTCTGTTTATGTTCATGGCTTAAGATCTACAGTTTTATTGTCATTAAGTACTATATCTTATTGTTAGAGGTGTTTCCGATTTCACTGTTTCGATAATATATCTGAACAAGATAGAGAGAAAATACTTGCTGATTTTAACGTAACGGGAGGCAAGGATGACCAGGTTTCACATTTTTGTGGTCTGATTACAATGCATATGATACAACGAAGGTGACAGAGGATTCAACAAGCTGAATTTACAAGGGACCATGCAGCAGCTTATTTGTACAAACTTTGAATTTCAGGTAAGGAGGTTGCAGTTTTTCGGAAAGTTCATCAACATTCATGGGATTACAAAACAGAGGTTCAATAAACTCCACTAAAGTTTGGTAATAACTGGTCAGTCATCAAGAGACAAGAGTGGCCGTCATAATAACCGCTCATCCAAACTCCCAGAAGAAATAACCCTTTTTGTTAGATCATACANTCATCCAAACTCCCAGAAGAAATAACCCTTTTTGTTAGATCATACACATTCATTTAAAGCTAGAAAACCTCATTATTATTTGCAAGACAATCCACAAAGGAAATACCTCACCGAAGATTTAAACATTGCTACCATACACCAACAATTATTGAACAATATAAAATAAACATCCCTTATAAATCATGCTAACCCGTATTTATAATCTTTAATATTAAATTTGGCTACCCAAGGACGGATACATGTTCATTTTGTAATTCTATGGTGCAAAAACTAAAATCAGCAGAAACAAAAAAGGAAGGGCATAGGTTAAAAGTCGAAAAGGAGGTTCACGTTAGAAAATCAGATGCTTTCTGAACTCAGAAGAATAAATACACAGTTAAGGCCAAACAAGAGAACATACTCTGTCTATCATTCAATTACATGCAGAATTGACCATTGCCACACATGTACACAAGGGGTGACTCAGTTGCAATTTACCATTATTGTGAATATGAGGGGAGAAGAGGACCTAATAAGGTTACTTCCATGCTTGTGCACTACATAAACAATATCCCACGCGAAAATAGTTTGGATGAACTATCAGTGACAGATTTCCTGGTCAGATTAAAAATAAAACAATAGTGGGTGTCTGGTCCATGTCCTCAAACTTTTCAAGAAAGTGACATGTTTCCTATAAGGGGTCAAAGCTACCTTCCTAATGATAAGGATTTTGCCCTCATAACCAATAATAAGAACATCATAATAGCTACAGATGTTCCAGGGATGTAGGATGATGTCATTATCAGTGCTCGCAAGCATCCTACTGCATTTTCTCTACATATTAAGTGTAATCATTTATTTGAGAGATGGTCTAGGCATTTTTAAAAATGCCTAGACCACCTCTCAAATAAATGGAAGTGAGAATGATATAAGTAGCAGGGAATGGCTGTAAAGTGAAACTGAAACACACTCACTCTAGAGCTTGGCAAACTCATATTATTAGGACAAGGACACCAATAACTAACACATTAGAACTTCCTACGCTTTACTATGAAAACCCAGCAATTCAGTCTGCCAAAGAAAATTGCATACGCACTCTTTTGCCATGCTATGAAGAGAATGTTGAGTTGGACGATGAAGACAACAGCAGTGGGTGTGATGATTAAAATGTCATTGAACACTGACTGAACAATGTTAATGTTTGATAATAGAATATTTCTTTATGTGTCATGTGCCGTTTTGACACAGTTGTGTTGTTATAGAGGTCTGAAGACAACATGTTCTACTGCAGTAAGTCATACAAACATTACAACATACATTCAATAAAACAGTATTAACTTTGTAAGGGTTTTTAGAAATTGAATATATAAATAAAAAGGTTTGTTCACTATTTTATTTTGAATTATTATTGCAACTAATTTCATTTTCTGCAAAAAGCAGATATGTCCAAATGAAATAATTTTTTGTCTAACAAACTACTGGAATCTTTGCAGCGAAATGTATTTCTCAATGTTGGTAGACACAACAACTACCTCTAGAAAGAGATTTAGTTTGTTACACTGTAGCATANCGAAATGTATTTCTCAATGTTGGTAGACACAACAACTACCTCTAGAAAGAGATTTAGTTTGTTACACTGTAGCATATATGTGTGAGACACTTTTTTGTGTTTCCTGACAAAAACATTCTGGACTTTCACGGTTTTTGCTATCAACCATTCAATTTTACATGTAACAAACAAATAATATTGTGTGCTCTGAAAAAAAATGGAAAAAGCTCCAATAAGAACTATTTGTAATACCATANTGTAACAAACAAATAATATTGTGTGCTCTGAAAAAAAATGGAAAAAGCTCCAATAAGAACTATTTGTAATACCATATTTCCTGCACATTT
Organism: Clitarchus hookeri; assembly: GCA_002778355.1. Lineage (NCBI taxonomy): Eukaryota > Metazoa > Arthropoda > Insecta > Phasmatodea > Phasmatidae > Clitarchus > Clitarchus hookeri. The sequence continues at coordinate 736,157 of NQII01000317.1, read as the reverse complement.
AACAATACAACACAAATGTGCATAAAAAAATATCATTTTAGCAAACACTATACAAATTAAGTATTTCTAAGGCCACTTGATTTTTTTAAATACATTTCAAGGACTTTTCACGGACTTTCAAGGAGTCGTAACGCTGTAAAATAGCGCTAAGTAGAAAATGGGTGAACAGTTGGTGAGTTCAAGAGAGGTTTAACCAGAAAAGTATTCCTGCTTTAACCTTACAGCGTAGGGTAATGAGTTACTTTGATAATTTTAAAAACAAATTCAGTTTTGGTTTTCTAAATTTCTACGTGTTTGCTGGCATCATTCAGTATCAATTTATAAATTGGTACTATTGAAGTAAAATGCCTTGAATACTAAAATCACTTTATTATAAAAGATAGGACAAACATTGTCTTGGATGAACAACACAACACACACAAACAAGATAAGCATAGAAGAAAAAACTTGAAGGTTATTTTTACTGTGACAAAGAAGAAACCATAGAGATAGAAGAACTGAAAAGTGGCGCTATCATAAAGATTTTTACTTAACACTTAAAACTAGATACTTGAACAGGTACCTCCTTATTTTTATTAGAAATTTGGTGAATACTAGAGAAGTGATTTACTAAATTTTTAGTCGCACGTGCTCAAGCTGTGGTTGACAGGGCCATTATTTTAAAACTGTGTGGACAGAATTTTTATTTAGTTAATTCTTTCTCTGACTCATTCTATCATATTAAACAAAACTATTCATCCATTGATGATTGTCATCAACTAATGCAGTAATTCAAAATACAAATTATCATTAAAATTACAGTTTTTAATTCAACATCTTTTATTAATTTCTTTCACGTTAGTTTCAAAGAATACTATCATCCTCTCAGCTATGTCCTCTAAGAGTTTTTGCTTGGATTCAGGATTCACACTTGATAATCACTTCTTTCTTACTTTACTGAAAAGAAATAACATTTTTTGTTAAGGTATCTAGGAAAGACTGCCTGTTCTAGGAATTTTAGTATTTGGTACAGGGGCACATTCTCCATGAATGCAATGCATGCAGTGAGTGTTTAATAAAATTCAACCGCGAACATATTTCCTAACCATATACATCCCATTTTTCTTTTAAATAAATATAAATTTTAGTTTCCTTGCCACACATGGGACTGGGAGGCACGCCTTTCCTAATAGTTACTTGAAACATCGTGGCAAGGTACTGAGAGGTGGGGCGCACGGTGCATGTTTCAATAATTAATCATAACAGTTCCCTAAAATGTTGAGGCATGGCGCTGTGGTATTCTCAACACTAGTTTCGTTCAGCTGGTGTAACATCACAGTAAGCTCACGTGAAATGTGGGTGACTGTATGCACAAGGAGACATTGCATTCAACGTGCTGGCGAGTGAGTTTATATCTTTATTCAATTTTTAGTAACTGCTGGGTTGGGTGTTCTAAGGTTACATTTGAAACAGTATTTTAAACAGTAGTTTCACAAGATGAATGATGACTGTATAAGATACATTGTAATAATTTTATTTTATAAATCTTTCCAGTTACACTCGTTTAGTAAGGAGTTAGAACTTGTTAAAAATGGGAGACTTACGCCCGCTCTCAACATTTTAAAGACTGAGAACAAAGTCAGAAACGTTGTACTAAAATTGAATTTAGACCTTTACAAAAAAACAGTTTGGTTGTGCGGTAGCAAAACATTCTGTGAACTCTTCAGTTGATTACGTACGTTGTTGGCAAGGATAAATCCCCCTGGAGATTGTGGTTATTCGGACCTCAATAATTTGCACATTACAATTTCTAGGCATGAAAATTCAGAATCTCATATCCATGCTTGGATAGCCCTAGGCACATTAGGTAAAAGTAGGATTGATTTGCAATTGGATGAACAGAAACGTGCAAGTATTTTAAAACATAATGAAAAAGTGAAACAGAACCGGGAAATACATAAAAAAATTGACTGCAACCACATGTTTTTTGGGGCAACAAGAATTATCATTTCAAGGACATCGGTAAAGTTGCAATTCCAACAATCGAGGCAATTATGTAGAATAAATTAATTTGTTGGCTGAGTTTGACGACAAACTGAGAGTGCACTTGTCTACAGGCTCTGTGTTTACTGGTTTATCGCCGCTAATTGAAAATGATTTAATTCAAAGTGTTCATGCAGTTATGCTCTCAGAGATAAAAAACCAGATTAAAGAAGCAACATTTGTTGATATTTTACTTGATGAAACCTCCAATGTCCCAAATTTGTCACAGTTATCTACTGTATTCAGATAAGTGTACAAGGGACAGATCTGTGAAAAATTTGTAGGGTTTAGCAATATAAGTGATGATAAATCGGCGAAAGCCCTAGCAAAGCTTGAAATTGAGACTTGTATTTGAATGTAAAGAGAAAGTGGTTGCGCAAACACATGATGGAGCGGCCATCATGGCTGGACATTTGAATGGGGTGCAGGCAAAAGTAAGAGAAGTGATTCCTCATGCCATATTTGTGCATTTTTACGCTCACAAGTTGAATTTGGTGTTATCACAGGCAGTATCTTGTATTAGTGTGTATAAAGAGATTTCCAAAACTAGCACCAACAAGATGGAGTTACTCAAGTTGCTTGGTGCAAACTATTGCAGATCAAAAGACTGAGCATGAAGATCTCTACGAGTACATTTTGGAAAATCCAGAAGAATGGAACACAGCTGCTATTAATCAATCTCATATACTTCTTATGAAGTTAAAATATTTTAAATTTAACTTCTTCTTTTGCTTATTCAAAGATTTATTTTCACTGAGAGACGTGTTTAACATGGTGCAATCAAATTCCTTAGATATTGCATTTTGCAGCAAAGAAATGGAAGACCTGAAAGAAAAGTTAGGCGCCAAGAGGACAGACTGTTTTGATAAAAAATTGTCCACAGCTGAGAGTGTATGTGAACCTTCAATGAAGAGGAGAAAGGAAAATTGCACAGAAACTACTGTAAAAGAAGACTTCAGGAGAATGTACCTTGAGATTTTAGACACTACAATCATGCAGCTCAACATTAGGTTTGATTCGTTGCCTCATTTAGTGTTTGTTTAAATTTTTGATTTTAAAAAATTCATAACCTTTGCAGATGTGTTTCCCGAGGAGGTGTTTAAAAAAGTAAGGACAATTTAAGGGGAGTTTTTTGATACTGTCGGGTTTAAAGTCTGAATTGAGTGATATGTTAACATCACATTTTCAGGCAAAAACTGTGCAAGAAATTCAGTGTTTCCTGTATCCAAATGAACTTCAAAATGGATTTCCAGAGCTCTATAAACTCTGTGAATTGGTTTTAACTATAACTGCCATATCAATGTCTGTAGAACGTTCGTTTTCTGCACTTAAACAAATAAAATCCTTCACTAGGAATGCCCNAACCTTTGCAGATGTGTTTCCCGAGGAGGTGTTTAAAAAAGTAAGGACAATTTAAGGGGAGTTTTTTGATACTGTCAGGTTTAAAGTCTGAATTGAGTGATATGTTAACATCACATTTTCAGGCAAAAACTGTGCAAGAAATTCAGTGTTTCCTGTATCCAAATGAACTTCAAAATGGATTTCCAGAGCTCTATAAACTCTGTGAATTGGTTTTAACTGTAACTGCCATATCAATGTCTGTAGAACGTTCGTTTTCTGCACTTAAACAAATAAAATCCTTCACTAGGAATGCCCNGTAACTGCCATATCAATGTCTGTAGAACGTTCGTTTTCTGCACTTAAACAAATAAAATCCTTCACTAGGAATGCCCAAGGGCAAAGTTGCCTGTCTGCACTTCCATCATGTTCATAGAAAAGGATTTTTTGGAACAGATGAAAGCTCGCAACTCATTTTTTGGCGAAGTTACAGAGGAGTTCTGTAAGAAGAATCACAGAGCAGAGTTACACAACAAATAACAAATAAAAACATGGTGAGTGAGTGTGAGCATTGAATCCAGTGATGCATATAATTTTCAAGAGGGGTAACTCCGAATATTGTGATTTTAAATGCAGAATTTATTTTATTTTACTTTTCAATTATGTTTTTAAGACAGGCAAATATTAACATCTTTAACAGATTTTAAATTATTCTTGTTAACAAGCATAAATGTAACTTTGCCTTAGCCCTAATTCAAGTGACTTGCTACTAGCAAATTTAAGTGTTTTGTGACTTTTGGGTGTTTAAATGAATTTTTAACTTTGTAACTTTAAATTCAAAAATATTTTATTTGTCCAGTGAATATTGCTATTTGACACCTATATTTAAGTCCTTCCTTTCTCTCATTTGCAAAAATAAAATGTTTCCATAAAAATTGTCCCAAGATTTTTTTTAAATTGGTGCCTGCACTAATACTACACGTTACCCTAAGGATTAGTTTTTCTTTTCTTTGTCTTACATGCTGAAGTGTCTTGTCTATGATTTGTCTTAATTTAAAGTGTCACNAAGGATTAGTTTTTCTTTTCTTTGTCTTACATGCTGAAGTGTCTTGTCTATGATTTGTCTTAATTTAAAGTGTCACTTATGATTTTATTTAGGGTTTAATTATGTTCAGTGATTTGTGTCAAGATATTTGAGTGTGTTGATTTAGATATTTTTGTATTACTTCAGTACTTCAATTTTATTCCGGATTGACAATTTACATATCAGGTACACTTCACGTAAACCTATGAGAGGGCATTATCAAAATCTGGAAAAGCTTTTGAGCTTTATACAGGCATAGCAGTTTTATGATTAGTGATTTTCTTGTGTTTCAAAGTGACCCAGATGAAAGTGTGAGAGGAAAAAGTACTAAAGCACTTAAAGACATTTTCAGCAATCTTTTATTTTCATTTCGTTAATATTAATATTTATTTCCTCCGTGCAAGCTAAGTGCCAAAATAAATTTNAAGGATTAGTTTTTCTTTTCTTTGTCTTACATGCTGAAGTGTCTTGTCTATGATTTGTCTTAATTTAAAGTGTCACCTATGATTTTATTTAGGGTTTAATTATGTTCAGTGATTTGTGTCAAGATATTTGAGTGTGTTGATTTAGATATTTTTGTATTACTTCAGTACTTCAATTTTATTCAGGATTGACAATTTACATATCAGGTACACTTCACGTAAACCTATGTGAGGGCATTATCAAAATCTGGAAAAGCTTTCGAGCTTTATACAGGCATAGCAGTTTTATGATTAGTGATTTTCTTGTGTTTCAAAGTGACCCAGATGAAAGTGTGAGAGGAAAAAGTACTAAAGCACTTAAAGACATTTCCAGCAATCTTTTATTTTCATTTCGTTAATATTAATATTTATTTCCTCCGTGCAAGCTAAGTGCCAAAATAAATTTNCCAGCAATCTTTTATTTTCATTTCGTTAATATTAATATTTATTTCCTCCGTGCAAGCTAAGTGCCAAAATAAATTTTGTGTTCTTTACATTGCCAAATTTTTCAGAATACACACCTGATTTGGTACTGGTATTATCCCCCCTCCCCCATGCCCGTAGTTGCAACAATACTTTATGATTACATTAACTTCAGTATTAATAAGTTTGGAAGTACTGTAATACAACTTCTTTATCACACAAACAGATTTTATGCAATTTTTTTTTACATTTTATGAAAAAGTTATGCTTACACTGCATAATTTTCCACCTTTATACAAACAGCTTCTCGAAATTTGCCACTTTTTTTCTGGCCTTATGAAAATGGTTTAAAGTAAAAAAAAACATTTCACATTAACTGTTTTTGTTCACATTCATTTCATACCATCAGATGGCTCATTTAGAATTAAGCAAGCCCAAAACCAACACTGTGAATTTAGAAACAGAGCAATAAGCAGTTCCAGCAACTCCTACAGATTCATAACTATGATGGAGTTTTCTGTGGTGCACAAAAGTGAATTCCGATCAAGAGATTCTGTCAAACATGTACTCTACAGTATGCAATGAAATGGACATGGTTACATTTTTGAAAGCACATGATTTATGCCTTTTTACACTTTATGTTCGCTGTATTTTTAGAATTTCGGTTGAATTGAAGTGGAATGTACTTTTATTTACGAAGACTTAAAAACCAAAAAGAATCATGTTCTTACAGTTGGATACCATCTGTTGTGATTCAGTTTCATATGGAAATAACTTGAAGTATAGGCTACCATAAGAAAAACTGGTAACTATAAAAAAATTATGGAGAAAAAAAAAACAACTTTTAAATTGACAAAAGTTTTAAATAAGTTTTCCTAAAATTTAACCAGCAAAACGTTGTCTGCAGATACATCTAAATTAAAATAGATTCACCAAGACCGTGCCTGAGTGGAAGTGCTCGAAGTGGTGGCAGAAACAGAGCGCCCAGAGTACCATGCCGCGTTGGTACCATTGCTTTATAGAAGCCTCGATGATCTCAGGCACACCGCGATAATCTTGGAGTGAAATCTGTGCCAGCTTCATCGCGAACAGAAAACGAGTGCTGCACTATGGAGCCACGAGCAACGTCAGGACTGTGTGAAGGGACAGGACGTAAAGCAAAACAGTGCTAAAAAAACCTTCTTTCAGTCAACAATGGGACAAAAATTTTAGCGCAGCAAACAGTGCAGCAAAAACAATAGTGCAACTGACAGTGTGCGAAACAAAACGTGAAGTGGGATAGAAGCCAACCACAGCCAACTCCATGCCGTTATTGTGACAGTCAGGAATACCATTGGCACAGTGCATGCCCTAACAATCCCTACCACAAATGCATGTCCTAACAATCCCCACCTCAAACAAACAAACAACCATGCAAGCAGCAATTTGGAAAACGGGAAGCAGGGGTAAAGGAACAGGACATTCCCGGACAATATTACCAACTTGACACCGCAACAAGCACTAATTAACCAGGTTAGTAGCAGTCATTCACAGTTCATCTGCATTTTAGTGTTTATTAACGGTCATCATTGCCATGCATTAATAGACACTGCTGCCTCACATAACTTCATACAGCCTAGTTTTGTGCAACCTACAGATATCACTCCAGCCACTTACGTAATTCGTTTAGCCACAAACCAGCACAATAGGACAAGCCACATTGACGGTTCGCATATGTGACCTATAAACAATAACCACAGCAGTTGTTACCCTGGACATTAGGGAAGATGCCATCATTGGTGTACCGTGGCTTACTGAACGAAATACCACAGTTGAACCCACGGCATGTTGCATCCATTTCGACCTGACAGAGCGACACACAGTATATAACCTTGACCGGCGAACAGCCGATACAGTACCAGCTGTTTGACTAGTGAACTTTCACAACAACATTCCCCCCGAACACCAGGCAGCTTTTCAGTAGCTCCTTGATGAGCGCCGAGACATGTTTCCAGCACACGACGCCCTTCATTGAACCACAGTAGCTGAGCATGCCATACCGCTAGTGCAAGACAAGCTTATATACACATCACCACGCAGTTATTTGCCGCACCAAGTGCGAATTATTAAACATCAAATTCAAGAAATGTTGAAGATGGTGTTATGGAAACAAAAAACTGTGACTTCAATTCTGCCATAACACTGGCACCTAAAAAAGACTGCACGTAGAGGTTTTGTGTAGACTTTCGGCCAGTGAACCAAGTGACACGTAGTGCGTTACCACCATACATCAGCATCAAAGATGCCTTCAGTTCCTTAGGACAAGTCAAGGTCATGTCATCCCTTGACCTTAAGAGCGGCTATTGACAAGTGCCCATCAAGCTTGAAGACCATGGCAAAACAACTTTTACGGCCCCCGATGGCAGGCATTTTCAGTTCTGTGCCATGCCGTTTGGACTGAAGTATGCACCAGCCACCTTCCCGGTGATGATGGTAAGATAGTTGGACAGCCTCATCTGCGAATTCACACTCGCCTACCTGGACGACGTGGTCATATGGATGGCAAGTTGGGAGGAGCACTTACACCACCTGTCCCTTGTGCTCAAGAGGTTGGCCATCAAGAGTCCCACGTGCGCAACTGCAAATGCCACCGCGGAAAGACCAGTATTGACTTCCTGGGGCATGTCTTCGGCGAGGAAGGCAACAAACTCAACCCCGAACAACTGCAGCTGATTGATGAGTACCCACCACCACGTCAGCACAAGCAGCTCTGTAAGTTCTTTGGGCTAATAAACTGGCTCCGGAAGCACATACAGGACTTTGCCGTCATCACAGCACCACTCACTGACCTGCTGTCAACCCAGCTGCGGTTTCAATGGGACGGCCCCGCCGACGATGCCTTCCAGCAAATCAAGTCACATTTCCGAGTGTGCCAGACGTTGGCAAGGTACGATGCCACAAAACACTTCTACCTGCAGATTGATGCCAGCCAAGTAGCTCTACCAGAGCGGTGACAATGGTGAACGTCAAGTCATTGACTTTGCTAGTGCCAAGTTCAGACCAACTGAGCGGAGGTACGACGTCAATGAACGTGAATGCTAGGCCGTGGCATGGCCAATCAAGAAGTACCACACATACTTAGAGTACCAGAGCTTCACACTTTGCACCGACAACCACTGCTTAGTCTGGCTCCCCACCATGCACGAGGCACGCAGCAAGCTGACCCGGTGGGCATTGCTTCATCAAGCTTACAACTTCATCTTGGAGCATGTCCCGGGCAGCGAAAACCAACTAGCAGACGCACTGTCCAGGTCACCATGTGCCGACTTGGTGCAGGACGACGCTGAGTGGTAGGGGATTTTACCACCAACAACGCCGGAACCACTGGATGAGGTAAGCCTTAACCAGATAAACACTACCAACAATAACCTCACTGTATGTGACCTATACCATGACATGGTGCAAGCGCAGCTAAAGTGTGCATTCACTTGCGTGCAGAAAGACAGTATCGCCTAGCAAGCTGTCGAGTGTTGGCACGTAATAAATGGCAGTTTAGAAAATGTTTACCTACTAACTATGATGAGTGGAGACAGTTTGTTTCCCCCAGTGTTAGAGAGCAGGTACTGTGACATGCGCACAATACCAACGTATCAGGTCACCCGGGGATGGAGTAAACAATTTGCCATGTGCGTGAACATTTCTTTTAGCCCGGACTAACCAAGCACACACACAGGTATGTGCAACAGTGTGTTAAGTGCAACCAATTCAAAGCACGATGAGCTGACGGGGTACAACAACAGCCCCGACTGCCCACCAAGCCCTTTGAAACGGTGTCCCTCGACCTCATGGAGCCCTACCACAGGTCCTCAGAGGGGAAGAGATTCATCGTGGTGGTGAACTATAACTTCTCCAGGTGGGTCGAGGCATACCCCGTCAGTAGCGCACGAGCCACAAAGGTTGCCAAGGTCCTGCAGACAGACTTCTTCCCCAGGTGGGGATATACGCAGAACGTGCTTACCGATAATTGCACGTAATTCACCGGCAGGACGTGGCGCGAATTGTGTACCAGTTAGGGAGTGAGACACCTGAAAACAGCGATCTACCAACCACGTGTCAACCACACGGAGCGCCGCAACCAGGAGCTCAAGACTCAGCTGTGGCTCCGTGTGGGCGACCAGCACACCACCTGGGCGGACAATTTGCTTGCCGCCCTCTTCACCCTCCGTCGACGCATTAATGCTGCCACTGGCAAGTCATCTGCTGACATTGTGCTGGGCCACAACCTCACCCCGCCTGGTGAGTTTGATTGCCCGTGGACAAAAGACATTGGTGACCCAGTCAGAAGTGACAACCAACAAACGGCTTAAGAGGGAGCACCAAGAGGTACGTACTCACTGGCAAGGTTACATGGCGTGGTGGCTGCCGACCACCACCTCAACTATGACTCTGTCATTAAGTCTATGTCCGTGCGCACTTGAAGTCCCCAGAGACTTCTGTGCGGGCTTTGCGGTGAAGTGGTGTGGGCCGTACGTGATTGTACGAGCTGTCGGTCCGACTTGGCAGAAAGACTTTCAAGGTGCACCGGGATGACCTGCACATAACACCAGGTGACGTCGACTACGACGCCGCACCAGGTGCCCAAGGGTGGCAACCCAGATGTCGAGGTCCACCGACCACCCACGCAAGAGGAAGGTGTGTCAGCAATTCCCTTGGAGGAGCATCTACAAGGGCCCGCAAGCCCAAAGAAGCTCGGCATCCAGGCGCCCCTCAGGGATCGTCGAGACGGGAGCCCCATCATCGCGGATGGCGCGGCACCACCTGGCATCCTCGTCCCCGCGCCAATGCCCTCCAGGGTGTACTACTAGCATGAGCAAGAGAAAGCAGCACCACGACCTGCCCGCGCCACAATGCCTGGCATCGAGGCACCCACCTCGACGTGGTCCTCCACCCTCCTCACCACACCCGCTACAGGTGAAACCCTGGGATCTCCTGACGCATTGTCGACGGCATCAGGACGGCTTACGGAGGTGTCCACCACTGGCGAGGGAGTGATGCACCAGGGCAGTGCTACAGCAGGAACGCCGCCGCCAGCGGAGGGGTCACCAACAGATGATCAACCCCCCCTCGGCCTATGCCAGCCCGGGTCACTACTGGCAGCAGTGGGGTCGGTGGAGCAGCAGCAACAGTAGTGATGGCAGCAGTAAGAGAAGCGAGGCACTCGGCTCGCCTTCCCCCCTGCCGTTTATGACAGAGACATCAAGCAGTGTGGGAGTGCTTGACCTGCGGTGATGCCACCGTGTCCCATACCACAGCTGGCTACTCCCTCAATACCAGCAGCAGCTGCACCAGCACCAGTCAGGCCACCCATAGGCCCTTCGACCCTGACGTCGTGGAACCATTACCTGTACCTTTGGCGCTTGAAGGCGCATGGCCCACAAACAGTTTCAGCAGGAGGGGGGGTGTTTGACGCAGGACAGTGTCCTGCCTTCTAGACCGTTTGCCACGCTGTTCATCCACCAAATCAACCGGCACCAGTGTGCCCTCAGTGCACAGTGTAGTACTGCATGCAGTGTAGCGCGAGAGCAAGAGAATGCAACTTAATACCNCTTTTCTCCCTTCCGGGCGGGCGAGGGTGCGTTATGACGGACTTGGCACACATTAATAATAGGGAAATTTAAGATCAAATAATTTAAAGAAAAAAAAAACATACCTGACTTGTGGATGCTCAAATGTCCCTATAAGCGTTTCAGTGCTTGAACTATGTTTATTTGAAAATTCACGTATTTTTCACATCAGTTGTTTTACCCTCATTTCATGCCATCCACATTTTATGTAAGGGCTCATGTCCATTTAGTTGTGCAAGTACAGAAAGTAGTGCAGGGCGAGCCGTGTGCCGCCAGTGTCTGCACCTTGCAAGCTGGCCAGATTCAGTTGCCGTCGAGTGTCTCAAGTGGTCAGTACACGCCGCATTGCACTCCAGGTGCTTTCACGTTTTAACGCTAATCATTTACACACACAGATAATTAATGATATATACATAATTATTTGTAGGTACATAAATATGTAAATAAAAAATTACTTTAAATTTCTATATTTATATATACATATGCCTAGAAGTATATTTAATTAACATATTGTTAAGTAAGTATCTGTGTGTTTTCTTCTGTGGCAAACGAGTACGTGGGTTTTCTTAGAATACTCTCCAAATTTTGTACATATAAATTTTATTGTAGAAGGCCTTTTGTGGGCACAAGCTTGGCTTTTTATTGTAAAAAGAAATGCATTTATATAGAAAAAAATGACAGTTAATGTTCTGACACCATGAGGTGAACATCGTTTTGGAAACGCTCTCTCGTCATACCACGAAGATAAATTGTAAATACGAAGGCCTGCCTTTGACCTCAATGATCATGGAGCCCCAACCTGCATCATTGCTAACTGGTTGTCGCCAGTGCTGATTCTGCGATTGAGTTTTCACCTGTGGTCAAAATGCTAATGGGCATGAGAGAAAGGACTGTACAAAGAGTCCTTTTCGCGTGATGGAGCATTACAACATTGGTAACATGCAGTTTGTGTAAGGCGATACATTGAAAGAACATACAGAGATCTGAAAGGATTCGTGTACTGGTAGTCAGCAAATGTTGCCGGCAACACCTCTTACTGCATTGATTTGTACCGATTCAACAGGCGATTGTGTTGAGACAGTTAATGCTAAAGACAGAATGAGTGCAGTAGAGTCGGTATCTGTGGAATGTAAACTTGCAAGACTTTCGGCGAACTTCAAAATATACTGTCATCGGCTCTAAATACTGATGAGCAAACAATTCCAGCTACAAAAAAAAGCAAAATTTAATATAGAATACAAAATTGGAGATAAAGATGATCATGAAGAGAGCATTGATGAAAATGAACATGAAGACGATGATGACAATTTTCTCGATGCACTGACACACCCCTCATTTGTTGCAACAAGCAAAATTAAGAAGGCAGAAGACATTGAGAATACTGGCTACCTATTTCCTGAAGACACGAATTAACTTGTTGATAGACTCAGATATTTGATTGACCTTCAAAAACGTGGGAATCTCTCGCAATCAGTAAACTGAAGGATCTGAGATATATTGCATGATCTGATAAACTTCTTTCTTCTAAAATTGTAATTACAAAATAATAATAAATTATTATAATAAAATAATTGGTTTTTCTTTATTTTTGTGTATTGTATCCTTTTTTCTGTCACAACTTTAAAGTGATGCTATGAGCACTTGACTATTAACGGAAAGATCTGCATATTGAACGACAATAAAGACTTAATCAAGTATAAAAATATACAAATATACTGCAAACAAAACATTAATTCTGTTGACATGTATAAATTTTGAGACAGTTGGCGAACGAATGTAATTTCTATACACATATGTGGAAGAAAAACAGAAGGATTGATCGAAGGATTGATCAAAGGATTGGGATTAATAGAATTATTGGGATTGACAGAAGGATTATGATTAATGGAAGGATTGGGATTGATCTAAGGTTTAGTTAGTATGGTTTGGTGTTGATTGGTGCAGATTGGTTTGGTATGGATTCTTGTGGAGATTGGTGTTGGGATTGATGTGTGGATTGGTGTGTGGGTTGGTGTGGATTGCTGATTGTGGTGCTGATTATGGTGCATGTAGTGCTGATTGTGGTGCTGATTATGGTGCATGTAGTGCTGATTGTGGTGTGTGGTGCTGATTATAGTGTGTGTGGTGCTGATTGTGGTGTGTGGGTTGGCGTGGATTGGAATGGATTGTTGTATATTTGTGTCGATTGGTGTGTGTGTGTGTGGTGGTTATTATGGTGCAGATTTATGTAAAGATTGTGAAATATTAATTGATTGATGTTCAATAAGAGCGCAGGAGATAAGACTGTTTATCGCCTTCGTACATTCCAAGTCTTAAGGGACTAGCACTATTGGTATTTCAATTAACGCTAAGTATGCCTATAAAAGTGATGGCAGATGCTGATCCATACCATGATTATAACATGACTTGGGCAGACGGTTGCTAATTGTATGAAGGCCTTGGATTGGTCACATATACACATATTAAAATAATTCTGAGCAACACACTTATAACTATATTAACAGTCGAGACAATTAATAATTTAGATATTGTGGAATCTTATATTACTTAGACTTCAAGAGAGGAGACTGGAAATGTAGTAACTGAATGAGAGCTATTTGCAAGTTTCCGCAATACTCTTAAGTATAAATTAAGTGCAAATAAAAAACAAAAAATAATTTTTTAAACATAATTTTTAAAATCTGATAATAAATACAGATTTTTTATTTGACATAACTTTTGCCAATTAAGGAGTTGTGGGATCGTCCAGAAATGTAAAAGTTTTTAAAATATATTTTTATACATTTTTTGAAATTTTGGGTATTATTTATAAATTTTTATAGTTTTTAAAATTTTTTGGATTCAAGATTATTCAGGGTCACGGACATGGGTTCAAGGTGAAGGTCATCTAGATCCAACATGACTGACGAGATGGACACTGGTCTACCTGGCAAAGGCCAGTCGTGTCAGGCTCCAAGTCAAACCCTAGACCTCAAAAAAATTGTTTTAAAAAAATGTGTTGTGTTCTACTTATTTTAAAACCCCTCCACTTTATATAAAAAAATTTTTTATCTAATAACTTGCATTTAAGAATAAAAAAAAATAAAATAAATATGACAGTTTACGTACTTTGCAGGAATGGTCAATGTGACCATTCGGTACAGGCCGATAGCAGGAGGCATAATCGAGAAATTAACGCCACCTATGTGTTGAAAATAGAATCCAACATGTAGGGCGCCAACAGTGCAACTTATACTTAAAAAATGTAAACAAATATGGCTGCCACCTGGTGGTTAAACCGACAACTCGCCTAGTGGGTGAATTAATACACTAACGCTACCTCAGTGATGAAAACATATGAAATCCAGTTGGTGTCCTCCAGCAATGTACAAACAAATGTCAAGCTAAAAAACCAAGATGGCAGAATAAGTATATTTGAGGGGTGGTGGAGATGAAGAACTGCCAACTAAACAGCCAATAGCAATTGGTGGTGGAGGTCAGTTGTATGCTAGGCGTGGTGCTGGGGGGACCTCCGGAAATGTAAGTTTTTTAAAATAATTTTTTTTTTAAATTTTATATAATTTCTTTAGGAATTTTTTAGGATTTCTAGGTTAAATGTTATTGGGGTCAAAGGTCAACAACATCCAACATGGCTGACAAGATGGCCAAAGGCTGACCAGAATGACAGAGCATGAAAATCTCCAAGCTCCGGTCGTAATGCGCCAAATCCGGCTATTTAATTCTACTAGTCACCACTATCGAAAGTAACAAGAATACAACTGTAAACACATTAAGAGCAAAGCTGCCTACCACTGCAGTAAATATAAATAATCACATTTATTTCCTGCCATCATGAAAACCAGCATTCGGGTGAAAATTGTGGCACACGGGCAATGGAATTTTCCACTACCCAACATTACACTATTGTGTAATTAAACAGTTAGAGGAAAGTGTCAATTTTCGACCACATGAAAAAAGGTTTACCATTCCACAGCATGAAATTATCACCACCGTGTCAAGAAAATATAGATTTATCACCACAGCAACAAGAAAATATGACCACCATTAAAAAAAAAATATTTTACTTGACTAAAACACATTATAGAAATATTAATGCTCCAACACACAAACAAAAAAAGATGACCTTAAGAANGTATTTTACTTGACTAAAACACATTATAGAAATATTAATGCTCCAACACACAAACAAAAAAAGATGACCTTAAGAACCAGTATACACATTTCAAAATTGCACATTAAATTCCATAATAACACACATGAACTACAGTACCAAGTATTTTGAACATAATTTTGAAAATAACACAGATACTACTCTTATGCATGCACAATATGCTGGGAGGGCTGATAGCTGTCCCGAAATACAGTACACAAAACTATCATATAGGAAGTTAGTTAACTTTTGTGATAATTTTTTCATTTTAAATTTTGAAGAGCTGCAAGCATTTTGGGTTAAACTTGAATTTTATTAACACAAACTGCAAGAAATAATTTCATTGACTAAACTCTATTGAAAACTCTGATTAAAATAGGTTTCAAGTCATCGACATCCCCTTCCTCCATTTCAATTTCAATTTCACGCTTCAAACTTGATGTTTACAGTCCACCACTGAAGACTTAACATATATTTTTTCTTACACCTATAGAGAAATAAATAATATCTCTGTGACAGTAGTGCAAATTAAGTTTTATGTTCATTTAAAGTTTTATTTTAAAGATTATTTTATACTATGACAACAATGCCACGGTTCTAAGTACAGTTTACTGCAGTTCAGAACCTATGTTCAGACATGTCCAACGATTATACTGAGCCTTGCACCATGCACACCTGGCTCCCCATGTAAATTTATTTTGAATTATATTTCATAACGTAACTATTTGTGACCAATTTGTTTATGATAAACCAATTGTGTGAAGTGCGTGTATTCCAGTCACGATGGCACAGCAAGATGTAAGCGATTCATGATTGACTGAGGGTGTGACACAGGTAGGGAATGTTGTGGAGAGAGAGATATACAATGTCTTTAGGAAATGTGTACAAACAAGGGCACGTGATTCGTGACCGGAAAAGAGTAAGATTGTTATAGGACATCAATGGTCCATTTCAAATAATAAGGGCTGCAGAAGCCCATAAAGGCGAGGAGCGACAAGCATATTGTGTGGGATATTATGAAAAGTACTTGCATTAGATAAACACAAATTCATACACGGATTAATTAAACAAAGATTGTGGATACAAGGAAGATATGGTACGTCGTACATTCCCCCATCATGTAAATAATAGGGGTTGGCACACTCTGTTTGCATGCAACATTTACACCAAGAGGTTAAAGTGATTGTGGATACCATCAAAAGAAGCAGAACATCGTAATTAGCAAAAAAAACCTCCTAGTTGCAACTCTCTAGGATCCACCGTTTCCGTGTAAAACGCAAACTATGTGTACAGTGGTAGCAAGGCCATGGCCTAGTGAGTACGCAACACGTCCTGCACCCAGTGGTTAACACATGTTGGTTGTATGGTGCACGATGTTACACGTCATAGTCAGTTCACTTCCCCCACCCCCCTCCTGAGCAGTGCAGTTTCCCACCCCGTCTGCCCGAGCGGCCTGTTATTCGCAGCCTGTCACTGCTTCAATTCACTAGGTACTGCAGAAGTGAACATGGACGAGTACACAAATTCTGAAATGATGGATGTTGTCTTTGTGTATGGTGAAGCGAGAGGCAACGGCAGAACAGCTGCGCATGTATACAGCCAAAGATACCCTACATGACGTCAGCCGAACAACCAGATATTCACACACTTTGTGTACACAGTGACTATGGGAAACCGGCACGTTTCAGCATCAGTGTGGACCTGGTCGATCCAAAACCGTCTGCAATCTGCAGTTTGAAGAGGCAGTCTTAGAGAATGTAAGCGAAAACGCTTTAATGAGCACCCGTGCGATCGCGTGGAGAATGAATTCATTGAATGGCACAGTATGGTGTGTCATGCAACAAACAGCTGCCGCGACCATACCATGTGCGTAGGGTAAAAGCATTGGGGCCTGCAGATTATACCTCTCGGCTAGAATTTCGCCAGTGGTTCATGCAGCAGTGTCAAATTGATCCTGATTTCCCTGTGATTTTAATATTTACAGACGAAGCCACGTTCCCACAGGAAGGTTTTTGCAACTGTAGAAACGCCGACATGTGGGACGACCCCAACCCACATGCAACTGTAACGAGAGGCTACCAGCACTGCTTTGCCATCAACATTTGGGCCAGCATAGTGGGGGACAATGTTATTGGCCCATACTTGCTGTCAAACTGTGTGTCAGGATTTCAATATTATGATTTCCTGCAGTTCAGATTGCCACAGTTAATAAAAGATGTTCCGCTCCCCATCAGAGAATGGATGTGGTTACAACACGACGGAGCACCACCACAGTTCACCAGGATTGTGAGTGACTACCTCAACAGAGCGTATCCCACTTGCTGGATAGGATGGGGTGAGATTCATGCTTAGACACTACACTCTCCGGGCCTTACGTGATTAGACTTCTAGATGTGAGGATTTCTTAAGGTGTGTGTGTGTGTGTGTNGACACTACACTCTCCGGGCCTTACGTGATTAGACTTCTAGATGTGAGGATTTCTTAAGGTGTGTGTGTGTGTGTGTGTGTGTGTACGATACACCTGTGGCATCTGAAGAGGACCTGTTAATGTGGATCATGGGTGCCTGCGNGGTGTGTGTGTGTGTGTGTACGATACACCTGTGGCATCTGAAGAGGACCTGTTAATGTGGATCATGGGTGCCTGCGATCAAGTGCGAGACACACCAGGAGTTTTTCAATGCGTCCGCCAGTCTCTAATATGCCGTATGCACTACTGCACTGACATTGGAGGAGCCCATTTCAAACATTTGTTGTGAAATTAGTTTCAATACTGCCACCCCTGCATAATCTCGAATAACTGAGGTGTGTGTTCTGTTGTTCTGTCAGGTAGTGCCTTCAGTACCGATAAGGCATTGCTACGTCACGGAATGTACATGTGTTTACACACATTAGTACAGTGTCACACCACTGGGCCCATTACGTCATTATTACTTCTCACTAAGCCATGGTATTGCTACCACTGTACACGTAGTTTGCGATTTAACAGGAAATGGTGGGTCCTAGGGAGTTGCAACTGGAGGCCTTTTGTGCCAATTACGACGCCCTGCTTTATCCGATGGCATCCCCAATCAATTTAACCTCACGGTGTAAAAGTTGCATGCAATCAAAGGGTGCCAACCCCTATTATTTACGTGATGGGGTGTGTACGAAATACCATACCTTCCTTTCATCCAAGATCTTGGTTTAATTAATCTGTATACCAATTTGTGTTCCTCTAATGCAAGTCCTTAGCATTCTATCCCACGTAATATGCTTGTAGCCCTCTGCCTTTAAGGGCTTTTGCAGCCTTTATTATTTGAGATGGACCATGGGTGTCCTTTATCAATCTTCCTCTTTTCCGGTCACGAATCACATGCCTGAGTTTGTACACATATTTCCTAAACACATATACCTATATAGATATACAGAATGTTTTTAAATTAGACCAACAAACTTGGGTTGCAGGTTAATCATGAAAAAAGGTGAAAACTTATACACAACCTATGGTTTAAAGTGAATACTAACAGCAGTATATATCTTTTAAGATGTATCTGAAGCACTAGTTTATTACAACTACTAGAGATGAAACATTGGGTGTCTGGAGAATGTGCAAAGTTCATTGTGACATATGTGTTAATAAACAATCTTTTAAATCCCAAGTATGCTACAGAATCATGGAGATTGGTCTAAATAAGTGTAGTAACCGTGATTATTTCCAAGAAAAAATTTGATGACAGACAGGTGTTATGGTGTTTACAGATCTTTGTTCAGTTACACATTATCCAGGCCCTCAATTTTCCATCATAAAAATCTTCTCCAGTATTTGTGTAAACTAGTAGTGTTTCAGGCCGAACTTCAAACGTGTACAACCCTATGGATTTATGGATTAATTTTAGACCATAACTCATGTCTATTTTTCTCCTTTTTTTTTAGTAATTAACCTGCAGACAAGGTTTGTCTGTCTAATTTAGATACACCCCTATATAAGGTTACAAAGTAATATTTTTAGACTGGTTTGGAAATTTACGTTTTTTTCTTAAGATGGGCGTTTGACAGAGAATTTCTAGTTTTGTTGTCGTTTTATAGGGTTGTTAAGTCTTTTATTGTTTGGATGCAGGTAACTGATAGGCCAGTGGGTTATTACCTTTTATTTTCAGTAATTTTGTGTTTTCGTTGGTTCTAACCATTTGGCATTTAAATGTTAGTAGTGTTTTGGTAATTAAATTTTTAATTTAGTCTTTTTAAAAATTTGTAATGCTCTGGTTAAGACGGAGCACGACCATGAGTTGTGCTGACCTAGACTTCCGTTTGGGAAGCCAGGACGACGGATGTATGGACGTGAGTCATGGCTGACCGAACGCAGGGGTCTGGCGAGGTGTACAACGGTACGGTAGCGTGATACGTGAAATTGCTGAGGGCACACAGCGGACCGCAGTGTTTGAAACTATGACACCTGAGGGGTGTGCTAGGGAAGCTGGAGCACCGCAGGGTGAGGTGGAGGCAGCGTTAGCAGGAGTTCTGCTAATGACCTAATGACCACCTAGCAACAGCAAAGCAGGAGCGTAGGTCAAAGAAGGACGCGCTAGAGAGCAGAGAGTTGGCGTTGGTCTTCGGAGCGAGACAGTTATGTGTGTGGTGTCTTGGCAGGGCGGTGTGTGTGTGTGTGTGTGTGGAGAATGAGTTCAAGCTGAGAAAAGAAATTGTTTGGAAGAAACTGTTGTAATTGCAACAGGGAAGGCTGGTGGAGTATATAGCTAAGTATACTATTACTTATGTAGCTAGGTGTGGATGGTTCTTCGGACTCAACATGGGTATGATTAGTTTGGTTAGGTAAACCAAGGTTGTGACAGTTTTGAGTGAACTGCGCAGCAAGGTGAAGTAGCTGATTAAAATGGTCGTAATGTCACTGAGTTCACAAGGCGTAGGTATTGAGTTAGAAATACTGACGTATGTTTTAACAAGACCTATATATAAAAATATATAATTTTAATATGCTTGTAAGACTATGTATGTGTATATATATATATATAAATAAAATTATTTAAAATGCATTCTATACATAATTATGTATATTCCTATAACTGATGGTATCTGCGTGTTTTCTTCTGGGACGAACGGGCATGTGGGTTTTCTCAGAGTGCTCGCATATCTTTTACACTTCAAAAATATGGCACAAGGCCTTCTGTGGGCACAAACTAGGCTCTTTAATGTAAAAATAATCACTTCTATATATAAAAAATGGCACTTGTTGTTGACACCATGAATTGAACATCGATTTGGAAGGACTCTCTGGTCATATAATGAAGATAAATTGTGAATACGAAAGCCTGCCTTTGCCCTCAACGAACATGAAGCTGCGACCTGCAGCATCACCTGATTGTACAACACAACCTACATCAGTGCTCTGCGAGCCGAAGCCTAATGTTAATGACTTTTTCCTATAGAAATCTGCATTCAAAAGTCTTCTTAAAGATTATGTTGCACCAAATATGTCATATACATCAAAATATTTTTGGCCCATTCCTGTCAAGTATGAAACGTAATATCATAAATTAACTTAGGGAGGTGGAAAAATATAACAGTGTAAAATGCAATATGTGGCTCGAAATGAGAGCCCCACGATAACGAATATTGAACTAGAGCCTTCAAGACCTCGAATGTAGCTGTGTGTAATGTAGATGCAATAGAAAGCATTGTAGTATACACAAGTTGTGACAAGAGGAAGAAGAAATGGTTTCCAAGGGTACGTGTTGGACACTGGCTTCAGTAAATCATCTGGAGCTGAGAACAAGTAGACTCAATCCACTTGGCAAATAGGTGCCTACTGATTTCCTTCTACGTGGCTCCAGAGAATTACAACATAAAAACCCACAAACCACTACGTGAATACAAAGCCTGAATTGTGTGAGGGATCAAACTTATGAGGGGTCATTTGCAGAGCACGAGGCGTAATTTGCGGAGTACGAGGGATCATTTGTGGAGCACGAGGGGGTCATTTGTGGAACAAGAGGGGGTCATTTGTGGAGCCAGAGGGATCATTTGTGGAGCAAGATGGTTCATTTGTGGAGCCAGAGGGATCATTTGTGGAGCAAGATGGTTCATTTGTGGAGCCAGAGGGATCATTTTTGGAGCCAGAGGGAGCATTTGTGGAGAACAGGGGGTAAGTTGTGGAGAATGAGTTCAAGCTGAGCAAAGAACTTGTCTGGAAGAAACTGTTTAAGATGTAACTGAATGGTAATATTATCAAGAAACTAGATAAAATGTATGGTTGAATGGATGCATACAAATGCTTAGATCTCACTGATGAAATATGTTAGTAAGTGTGTGTACACACACACACACACACACACATATATATATATAGAGAGAGAGAGAGAGAGAAGAGAGAAAGAAGAAAGAGAGAAGAAAGAAGAGAGAGAGCGAGAGAGGAGAGAAGAGAGAAGAGAGAGAAGAGAGAGAAGAAAGAGAAGAAAGAAGAGAGAAGAGAGAGAAATAGCTGTGCCAAGTAGATACAAAAGTTGCTACTGTGGGAAACACTTCAGTTTTTTTTCGTGAAGATAACGCAAGCCAATGATTGTACGAAGCATACTGTAGAGCTTATCTCCATGAATTACATGGTAAACAGTGTTGCTACTGTGGAAAGATCTTCATGAAAAGCTGCCATGCTCTGCGATATGAGAGAACTGCCTGTACGGTTTGTCATTTTCGCACAATGAAGCATTACGACAATGACTACACACAGTTTATGCAATGTGATATATTGAAGAACCATTTCAAGAACTGCAAGGATTTGTCTTTTGAGAGCTAGCAAGTGGTGTTGTTGATACCCCTTGCTGCATCAATGGGTACTGAGAGTTAATGCTAATGACGGAATGAGACACCTATGAGGTGTGGTAGAGTTGGTTTGAGTGAAATTTACACTTGCAAGACATTCGCGTGAAGTCTATGAACTTTGTCTGCTCTAAATACTTATGATGACCATGCAAATCCTACAATGAAAAGTAAACTTGATATTGAGGATGAAACAGGAAGTGAAGATGACCATGAAGACAGGATTGATGATAATGACTATGAAGACAGTGTTGATAAAATATTTGATGAGAAGGATAATGATTCTCGCAACATTCCCAGACATTTCTCCAACGAGTTTCCTTTGACAAGTGGTGTGAAGAAGGCAGAAGGAGCCAAGAATACATATTTCCCGAAGACCCAAATTACTTCTTGATAAACTCAGACATTTGACTGACCTGTAAAAATGTGAGGATCTCTCACGTATTGTTGAGATAGCTTCAATCATCAATGAATTGAAGGATTAGGGTTATATCAGATGAGACTGTTGGCTACCATCCATGACATGTAAACATCTGAGTAATGCACAGATGAAATGTACAAAATAATTAAAAAGATAGAATGTATATAATAAGTAGATAAATTAAGTTTATGTATACATCGTAATATGTTAATTTTCTTATACGGCCCCTTTTACTTCTCGGAATAATTGATTGCAAAAGACTTTTTAGATCAAATTTATATGAGTATGTGCAGGAAGAGGGCTATGGTTCGATTTGAAGTACTATGCCTTTTCATATGTCAAGTGGTGGGACTATCCGGCATGCTACAACTCCTGGGTTGCTCATGCAAACATTGAGTGGTGAACACTGAAGATTGCAATTAATATACTAGTGCATGAGGGTTTTCTCATGTTCTACATTGTTGAATAAAATTAGTATAAAATTTGAAATCTGTTCAAAAATGATTTAATAAAAAAATGCATTGAATTTTTGCTTGGGGTGTAGTTTATGGTGATTGGAGGGGAATGTGAGGTTAACATTATATGTTCCTAGATTTTTAGAATTTTTTTGATTTTTTATGACTGTGGATGGTTGGTGGTGAGGGTGTTGGTTTGTGGTTGGGTGAGCGGGGGAAAGGGCAAGGTAACGGTAAATGTTCCTCAATTTTTAGAATTTATTATANGGGTGTTGGTTTGTGGTTGGGTGAGCGGGGGAAAGGGCAAGGTAACGGTAAATGTTCCTCAATTTTTAGAATTTATTTTATTTTTTGTGATNATATTTTTTTTATTTCTTTTATGATTGGACAGGTGATGGTGAGAGGTAAGTGTATTGGTTAGGGTGGTTTAAAATTATATGTTCATGTTCCTAGATCCTTAGAATTTTCTTTAAAGTTTTTGGGAAAAAGGTTATTCAAGGTCAAAGTCAACAAGGTCAAGGACATGGGTCAAGGTAAATATCACCCAGATCCAATATGGCATCTGGGTGATGTCACAACATGGCGACCGGTTGGATCCAGCTCCGACTTCCCTGGTCCCAGAATGCAGATAATTATTATATTCATGCCTGGCAATATCAAGGCATGTATCCAGGCGAGTGACAGTCTGAAAAGGTACTAAAAGAAGTCTTTTTGTTCAATGTTACAAGTGGGCAGAACACTGCCTGCTGCAATGAAATTAAAATCATTAATGTTTTGTCTGTACCAGTACACTAATAAATTTTTTTATTTCAATTCACTAATTTTTTCTTGGAATACGAATTTGAACNGTTTTGTCTGTACCAGTACACTAATAAATTTTTTTATTTCAATTCACTAATTTTTTCTTGGAATACGAATTTGAACCGAAAACAGCGTATTTGTATAGTAAACTAGAAAAAATTATCTTATTTTGATTTCAACCATTAATAACTTTATCTCAGTAGCTCTAACAGGCATCAGACTTGATTAATTTCCGTCATGGACATTTTTATGTACAGGACACGTATACAATATTTGGTGTAAAAAGAGCATTACATGAACGTTAAGGGTTCTACCTGTAGCTATTTTGTGCATTCATGGCTTTGAAACATGTGAGCTCTAAGGCAGACTCTTGCACATTCAGCACTTGCCTTACCATCTCTGCACACAAGGTGTCAAACTGGCATGCAGTCATTCTATCAGCAACTAGCTTGAACATAACTAAGTGGTGACCCTATATTTTTATGGCACGTTAATAAAGATAACAGTACAATGCGTGCATGAAGACAACTCTAAAATTTCTGTACAAAAAATTTAGTAGCAAAAAATAATTCTGGAAACACTCATTTTAATCATTTTTTACGCCAATACTACTAACCCTTGCAGTTGAAATAAGAACTTGAAACTTGTCTTTAGGCATGAAATGTTTCTTAAATGCTTTTTGTGTTCAGGTGCCACTTTGAAATATCCAACCATTTTCCCATTAAGGTGTTTTCACCAAATCTCTGCAACATACCTTTATGTGCCAGCTAGGCAGAGCTTAACTGCTGTCAAAAACAAATTCTTATGCAAGCTCACTCCCAAAAGCCACATTAAGTGAGAGCAATGAAATTTGTAATTTTTCACACAGCTGAAATTTTACATCACAATTACCTACTCACCCATTAAGGTCACGCTGAAGATCCTGCATGATGCTGTGACACTGAGCAAAGTAACGAGTTTGGGTTTCCACAAACTCATTTAAACAGCGTAGATGGCTGGCATGGGAGCTGCTGATACTTTCTAAAAGCAACTTTGTGATTTCTGCTTGACGATCAAATTCTGACTGCGCCACTCTCAAGTCTTTCTCAGCCTACAACGCAAAATCAAAATTAATCTTTCTTCAGTGATGGAAGCAGGTACTGTGCGTTCACAAACAACTGCAAAAATAAGAAAACTCTGCTTCCAATTTACTTTTGGCTTAGTTTATATTCTGACACACATACAAATTACATATAAATACTGCCATGTAACTTTCATATATCCAAGTAAATGCCGACATTCCTATTGAGANAACACATACAAATTACATATAAATACTGCCATGTAACTTTCATATATCCAAGTAAATGCCGACATTCCTATTGAGAAAAATACTGTATATTTTACACAGGATGGAAGCTAGAGTTTTAAAAGCAAACATGCAAATTAAATAAACAATGGCAATGCTGAAATAGACAGCAACATATTCTGCTACATTTATGACAACACATATTATAGGCTGTTCACGATAAAGCAAGCACTTTCAAAATCAAACTTTGGAAAAAAAAATAAAAAAAAAAAAAAAACACTGCCCAGTACCATATATATTTTAATGTATGCACTGACCACAATACTCACAGTTAAGTTGGCAGCAAATTACAAGTAGTTACATGTTTTAACGTCTTACTACTAGTAAAGTTACACATTTTTGTTGCATGCACTTCAGTTTCTTTGATGTATGCAAATAAGAATAAAACTTGGTGCAATTGTAACACATTTATATTTCTAACTCCTTCACATCACTACATGGCTTACGTAACGTTTCAGTTATCTGGTTACTTTTGATTTCCCGTGCTCCAAGAGTCAACACAAGTGAGTTCCACGACTAATGTGATTTTAAGTTGCAGTTTATAACTCCTAAAATAAAGTAAAGAATTCATTAAACTAATAAATAAAACATTTTTATATCTGTTCTGAGTGAAGCGGAAGTGTTTATTATTGCTTTCCGCTGTGTATCAAAGTAGTTTCTGGTCCTGGAAATTCTTGAAATTTCACATAACATGCTGAGCTGGGAAATGTGCTGCTTACATGCAATTGAAGTATGTATAAATATTAAACCTACATTAAACTTTAAGAAACTTTAGATGAATGTGTTCTGTTATATTCACAATGTGTGTTGCAATTCTGAGAGCTGTATAAATGTATTCCCATATCAGTGTACACATTATATGTTATAAGCGAAACGTGATTTTTTTCACAAGCAAAGCAATAAACCTAAGCAAAAGTTAGTGTTACATGCTTTCAAAATTGTGTGGCAGGATGAATTTTCATGAAACTTGCGATGAGTGATAAATATTACAGTGGAAGGATGCTGTAAAAATTTGGATCAATTCAGTTAAACCATTGAGTTTCGTGACAATTTTTTTTTTTCCTAACTGTAATGTAACAGCAATGCCTGCCATTTGCTTCTGTGTAGTTTTATATTAAAATATTTAATTGTGAAATATTTATACAATAAGTGGTAGGCTATTCCATTAAGAATTTTGATACATCTGCAAATATGTTAACAATCTTCATTAATACTGAGTGAAAATAAGATTGTAATATTCTACTGAAAAGGAAAATATGAATGAACTTCACTTCAAGTACTTTTTCTTTATTCTACTNAAATAAGATTGTAATATTCTACTGAAAAGGAAAATATGAATGAACTTCACTTCAAGTACTTTTTCTTTATTCTACTCTTAAATGTTGTTAAACATAATTCCAAGGTCACTGAACAATGGTTTAAGACACGTCTTCTGCATGAACGAATAAATACACAATATTTTTTAAAAGTGTGCCTTTCTTACAAGTATGATGCATATTAGGGAGCATTTCAGCTATTCACACTTTTTAAAAATAAATGTTAAAATCAGCTTAGCATTGTTTTTACAATGGGAGAAAGAATCATTTTTATCTCTGCTGCTATTCTGTTAACAGCTTGAACCAAAACATATTTTTGTATGATATCAAAAGGGTTGACCACACAAAAGGAATCAATTTATACCTAAACAGAAAAAGAGTAGTGAGCATTAGACAATATTCACAAACCAATATTATTTACTACACGTGTTTATGGTGTTGATTGCAATATTCATTACTCTTTGTTTTTTATTTAATGAGTATGCAACAGACATGTAAAGACCAGATGAATGTCACATGGCAATTTTTATTTTGATATGCGGAAAGATATGCAATTAATTAGCTGAAAACAGAAAGAAACTAAGCAGGGCTTTAAAAAATGCTGACTACTGTGAACAGCCTAAAATGATGACTGAATGAAAAATGGTTTCCAAAAATGGTTTCAAAATTGTTTCCTTTTCAAAAACAATAAATTACATGACAATGACAATTATCACATGATGGCAAATATCACTCTCTCACATCAGTCTGAGCCAGCCCCAGTACAAAATGTGTAAGCTATAAAAATCATATACAAAAAAAAAACATTTCTACTATGTGTGACTGAGCTCTCCACTGCAGCAGTAGAAGCGGTATGGTAGTAGGCTGGTNAAATAAGATTGTAATATTCTACTGAAAAGGAAAATATGAATGAACTTCACTTCAAGTACTTTTTCTTTATTCTACTATTAAATGTTGTTAAACATAATTCCAAGGTCACTGAACAATGGTTTAAGACACGTCTTCTGCATGAACGAATAAATACACAATATTTTTTAAAAGTGTGCCTTTCTTACAAGTATGATGCATATAAGGCAGCATTTCAGCTATTCACACTTTTTAAAAATAAATGTTAAAATCAGCTTAGCATTGTTTTTACAATGGGAGAAAGAATCATTTTTATCTCTGCTGCTATTCTGTTAACAGCTTGAACCAAAACATATTTTTGTATGATATCAAAAGGGTTGACCACACAAAAGGAATCAATTTATACCTAAACAGAAAAAGAGTAGTGAGCATTAGACAATATTCACAAACCAATATTATTTACTACACGTGTTTATGGTGTTGATTGCAATATTCATTACTCTTTGTTTTTTATTTAATGAGTATGCAACAGACATGTAAAGACCAGATGAATGTCACATGGCAATTTTTATTTTGATATGCGGAAAGATATGCAATTAATTAGCTGAAAACAGAAAGAAACTAAGCAGGGCTTTAAAAAATGCTGACTACTGTGAACAGCCTAAAATGATGACTGAATGAAAAATGGTTTCCAAAAATGGTTTCAAAATTGTTTCCTTTTTAAAAACAATAAATTACATGACAATGACAATTATCACATGATGGCAAATATCACTCTCTCACATCAGTCTGAGCCAGCCCCAGTACAAAATGTGTAAGCTATAAAAATCATATACAAAAAAAAAAAACATTTCTACTATGTGTGACTGAGCTCTCCACTGCAGCAGTAGAAGCGGTATGGTAGTAGGCTGGTTGGAGAAGGGGCTCAACGTGGAGTTAGTGTTTTGCTGCTAATGTGTTTGTGAGCTGCACGTGGTATGCATTATCCATGTTGATTGAAAGAATTGTTTGTGATCGTTCACATGAGTGTATAGAGTTTACTGTGAAAACAATTTTGCTGCTGTGAGGTGTTTCACATAGTATTTCTGTAATTTTAGAACAACTAGGAATGTAGTAATGTCTCCTCCAAAGAAGAACAAAGTTGTCAACAGATAAGGATGAAAGAGAATAATAATGTTATAGAAAATGCATTGGAAAAACAAGGAACTTTTCTTTTCTTGGCGTAATAAGAGACTCATTATAGCCAGTGAAAGTACCATAGAGAGAATATACGAAAGAAAAAAAAAGATGCAATGAATCTGATAAACAGTTATCCACTCTACAGAAAACGCATGCAACCAGACCACAATACACTAGTTTCAGTTGATGAGTTTACTTACAGTATCATCTGAAATATTAGTTACTTNGTCAACAGATAAGGATGAAAGAGAATAATAATGTTATAGAAAATGCATTGGAAAAACAAGGAACTTTTCTTTTCTTTTCTTGGCGTAATAAGAGACTCATTATAGCCAGTGAAAGTACCATAAAGAGAATATACGAAGGAAAAAAAAAAGATGCAATGAATCTGATAAACAGTTATCCACTCTACAGAAAACACATGCAACCAGACCACAATACACTAGTTTCAGTTGATGAGTTTACTTACAGTATCATCTGAAATATTAGTTACTTTTATATATGCAAACAAATTGCCAATAATCTCAAATTTATTGCCAGTCATAAAAATTATAGTTAATGTTCCATAGTTCTGAAAGTTGCTTGATATATTATAAAACAGTAAATTTTTGAAGTTGATAAGTTTTGAGCATACCAACTGGTAGAGAAAGCAGATACTGTATTATGATGGTGTATCCTTTTAGTAAAAATAAAACACTTTGTGAAATTGGTTACAAATTAGTTTTCCTAGACAAAACTGAGTTGACAGCAACTAATCTTTTTTAAGCATTGGCAACAAAGATGCATGCCTTCTAACCTGCAAGCCTAATCACAGCAATCACACATCACCTGGACCCCTTCCACCGCAACTACAGATGTGAGATGATTTGGACAGGTGTTGGGTTGCACCTAAGTCAGCGTAGATCCCCCGACCCACAGTTACCCTTTTACAACCCGGCCTGGCTTGGCCGCTACCCACTACCACTACCTCTCACATGCAACTGGCTCAAGCAGCTGCTATAGCTTAGGAGGAGCAGTACGTCACTTGCAGATATATGTATCTTGAGAGACTCACAAAACATCAGTTGTTCTTCAGCTATTAACTGCCTACCTCTCCAACAAGCACCGCGTTACTCCTCTGCTTGCACCACTAGTCAACCGTATATTAGGGATGAGCAGTGTTCGGCACTAGAGAGATAGTTTCCCCTGGAAGGTACTAGGAGGCTGTGCTCATCACACCACCCACCTCATAGCGACAAGATCTGCGACTCCTGCAGAAAGACTGTTACCCACTTGTTCGCATGGGTCACCCAACAGACATGTTAATGAACTTGGCACTAGAGACTCTGGCAGGTAGAGCTTACCACAGTGGAGCACTGTTTATTTTGAATAAACCCTGCAGTACATTATTCCCGAGTTTTGACTAATTATTAAAGAGAGGACATCCCTACTAAAAAATTGTCACCTTTTGCTCCAACTAACCCAGCAATCTATCATGTCCACAAGGACTTTTCGGTGAAGAATAGGAGAACTTCCATACACTCTCGGACAGAAACAAGACAATTCTTGTGGCGCGTGATTGTGCCTGAAGGGAGGAAGAGGGGGTCCACAGTCACAACTTGACACCTTGGGGTCGGTTAAATATATGTTTTTATTGGGTGCAACACAAAATTTGCACTTGCGCTGCAATGCAGTGGAATTAAATATGAACAGAAAAGAAGGCAGCTACGTGAATTATGCAATATGCAGAGAAATCTGCACAGGACAGATACCTCAGCGCAAATGGAATTGCTCTCACTATGCATGCACAGTCGACACATGTAGCATTCCACAACATGGCTACCATTAGTGTAGCAGCTGTACTTCAGCAGAATAAATAACACATAAAAATTTGTGTACAAGACTGAACTAATTTTCAGTAATGGGATTCATTAAAAGTTTTGCTGCATTCGTTGGAGGGGAATTTGTTATGGAACACAAAAGAGTCTTGTTTCACTAACTGTCGAAGAGGCGAGATGACAATTGATGATTACAACAAAAAAATGCCCATAGAATGGAACTCAAATATCATTAGTAGTCTGCGAATGTAAAACAAACTAAAAACTAAACACTTCATGTAAACCTACATATTCAACTTGAACACTGCACCAATTGCATTACCATGCGGAAAATTGTAGGCTATATATAAATTTCTAATGAATGAAAAAAATAGACATGCCATGTAGTATAACATTGTGTTTTTTACCAAATACAAAATAAGTTAACCCAATATTAGTTTGGTTACACTTCAAACACGGTCAGCAACAGTATTAATGCTGTTTTCTAAATAGTACACACTTACAAATACACTAGGTCTCTAGTGTATTTGATAATTTGTTGCATTATAAAAATTGCCATTTCTTGTCTGCTGAAAATATATTGTCTTTGTATTAATCACAAATTGTCATGCATCATTAATTAGTGGAACAGACGGCTGACCACATCCAAAACAAGCACCATAGAGGAAGCTATGCACAGACGGCCCGGAAATAAATGTATTGCTGTTAGACGACGCAGACCCAAATACCTTCAAGGGCTGCTGATGATGCCAGAACAACCATGTTATAAAATATCTTCTTGGCTCCTGATAAAGGTGAAGAGGAAATGAAACCACTTGTGTCTGGTATATTTAATTCCAGCTGTGATTACTGGTGCAAGTGCAGAGCAATTTTTGTTGCTCTATGTTGCGTCTGTGCAAATGTCAGGTTATAATATTTAATCAGCATCCTGGTGCTGTGGTGTTTTGCCTGTCTTGGTTGGACCAGTCAGACACGACGGTCAAGCATCGTACCGGGAAGCCATCACTAGGTCACACCCAGGTTAATTCAGAGTTGCTGCCACCACCCCCAACAATCCAACACATCAGCTTCATTCACCGCTGGGTGTTGTAATTAGAGAGCCTGTGTAAATGGGATCCTGGCAAAGACAAGAAAAGACTAGACAGTGAGTCTACTCATCCATCTCTGTAACCCCAATGACTGCCAGCTCCCTTAGTGTATATCAAATGGAGGGAGCTCACTCAACTCATGGGGCAGCAACTAGTTAAAGAACCTCCAAAATACAGACTCAGGAACTTCCAGTCTGGACAAAACACAGGTTTTAACAACCAGGGTTGCTAACAACTCACATTGTTTTGTAGATCTATTTAAAAGTAAACTGTATCTACATAATCATGCTCTTTTCTTAGAAAATGTTAAAATTATTAATGATTATGTACTTTCTCACCTTCGCTTCAAACACAATACAGAACAAGAAGGGATGTGAACTGCATATATAGTTATGTAGCACTACTCAAGTGTAAACTGCATTTATAATATCAGTCTCTTCTGCAAGAAACTGTTTAAGTTATTATCAAGTATGTAATTTCAACTCCCCTGGTTAAAACACAGGTAATAACAATCAGGGATGCGAACAACGTATTTCACCCTCTGATATACAGCCAGGGGTTTGTAGGAAACCTCTTTGTTTTTAAAATGTGAACTGTCTACAGAACTTCATCTCTATCAGATAGCTATTGGCTCCTTTCCCCTGTTGTACAGCCAAACTAGGGATAAAATTAAAGTACCTTCTTTACTGCTATCAGAATCTGGCCATGGTTTGCAGTACACTTTNACAGCCAAACTAGGGATAAAATTAAAGTACCTTCTTTACTGCTATCAGAATCTGGCCATGGTTTGCAGTACACTTTGAAAGAAGAAAAGGAATTGATTTTGAAAATAGACCCTCTTCTCCATAAAGAATAAACTTGAGAAGGACAACCNACAGCCAAACTAGGGATAAAATTAAAGTACCTTCTTTACTGCTATCAGAATCTGGCCATGGTTTGCAGTACACTTTTGAAAGAAGAAAAGGAATTGATTTTGAAAATAGACCCTCTTCTCCATAAAGAATAAACTTGAGAAGGACAACCANTTTGAAAGAAGAAAAGGAATTGATTTTGAAAATAGACCCTCTTCTCCATAAAGAATAAACTTGAGAAGGACAACCACATCAGTTCATCTGCCCATCATGCTTCATAGCCTAATTTAGAGTCACATTCTAAAATCAGTTGTCTCCTGGCACTGTTTACAGAAGAATCAGCCACCTTTGCCATGGTGAAACATGGGATGGACATTCTCAGTTGCATAACTGAATTTTGTCATATTGGTCAGATTCCCATCTTAGCATCTAACAAGCCAATCTTTGGCCTGCTCAAACAAATACAGTGGAATTGGCTAGATTTATATGGTGAAAATAACTTTATAGCTATGTTTGGTGGATTACAAATATGAAATTGCATTGTGGAGGATGCTTGGTAATCTGACAGAAGACTTTGGCTGGGCTGCCTTACTTGCTGAATTTGGAATTGTGACACCTGATACAACAAAGTCATAATTAAAAGTGTCCCATGTAAGGAACTCTCACCACTTCTATAATCCAATCACCTGTATATCTTTAGCAAATTTTACAGAGAGAGGCATTTTTGAAAGACTGTGGTTCAGATTTTGACTATATAAAATTTAGTAAATGGAAAGAGGATATGAGAAAAGAGAGTGAAATGTTCCGATTCTAGGATATGATCCTGGGACTGATCCAGCTAATTTAGTTATGATCAGTTGAAACAGACAAAGAAACTTCCAATTTTACATACAAATCTTGGAAGCATTCACTCCGTGGTTTTTTTGCATTGGACCACCTGATGGTGCAACTGTGATCCATTCACCATCAGTAGCAGAAATCTCCACATTTCAAGAGCACAGTAATGTTACATTTTTACCTTGGCTTCACAAACAGCTACACAATTGTAAAAGGGTAGATGTTGTCTGGGACATATAGAAAGAAAACAGCATTAAAGCATCCACAAGAGGAAAAAGAGGTGAAGGTGTAAGGAAAAGAGTATTAGGGAACACCAAGTTTCCAAAATATTATAATACATTTCTTATAAATTCTGTAAACCAAGAAGAGCTGAAATCATGTCATTATTACCTACGAATTTTCAGCTATTTCAAATCCTTCAGGTATTGAGATTCCCACGAGTCAAGAGTCAGGAGAAAAAGAAGATTCAAAAATAGTTTTGCATATTATTAAGTGCAGCGCAGACTCAACTAAGTAGCATTATGATAAACAGCATGGACATTGANAAAAATAGTTTTGCATATTATTAAGTGCAGCGCAGACTCAACTAAGTAGCATTATGATAAACAGCATGGACATTGAGGTCTTTGTAATTTTGATTATTGGTGAATATTTCTATTTGGTTCAAGATTATCCTGGTCTCAAATTGTGGCTTGTATTATTGTGGCTTGTATTTGGAAAGAAAATAAATTTAGGTACTATAATATCAACTCCATGTGTATCAATGGGAGCATAGAAAGCGAGAAGTTTACCTTTCTTTCATGTGTTCAATGGATCGGACATGTCACAATTCGCTGGGAAAGGGAAGAAAAGTGAAGAAAAGAGCATGGAAAGTATAGAATATATATTTCTATTAGCCACATAATTTTTTTGTATATTGTAGCTGTCATTGTTTGTCCCATTAAGCATAGTGACAAGTATGCAATAATTGAACAATTCACTTGTTACCTTCACAGTAGCATGGCACCATGCAGCAAAATCAACTATGTAAGACAATTACTTTTCACCTCAGCAAAATCAACCATGATGATGTAGAACCTGCCACCCATTCCAACACATCAATTGATCTATTTATCAAGCTAGCATACGGCTCACGAGTTATGATCCTATACTAAAGATACCTTCGTCCGGCAGATTTGGTTAGAAAAAGGTTGAAAACACTTAGAAACCAGAATAGACTACCTTATCAGAGGCAGCAGTGTCTTGCAGAGAATTTATCAGCTGTGGCTGCAAGGCTATCTTACCCTGTACTAAAACATGTATTAATAGAACTTCTTCCTTGGAGTGTATAGCACTATGCAAGTTTGGAGGACAATTCAAATTAATGTTTAATTAATTTTTAATAACTGTTCGTTTGGCATTAAACTTCTACTGTCAATGTGAAATACTTAGAATATAAAATTAAGTCAAAACAATTGCGATTATACCAATCTATAAAAAACTAAACAAGATATGAATGCATAATCGTGGTATAGGTACCAGTCACGACTCAGAGGGCAGCAACTTCTATGATTCTCATCCGATTTGAATATATTTGGTACTAAATTAAAGATAATAAAATCCCCTTTACAAAAGTGTATAATCAGTTTTACTCAATCTCAAGCCGTTTTCTTGTAAAAAGGGACTATATCAAAGTCAAAGACATAAAAAAATCTAATTATTGATATTCTATGTTTTTTGTAATATATACATATAACTGGTTATTTATTAAAAAAATACATGACTTATAGCTTTACCTATATTTTAAAAAAANAAAAATAGTTTTGCATATTATTAAGTGCAGCGCAGACTCAACTAAGTAGCATTATGATAAACAGCATGGACATTGATGTCTTTGTAATTTTGATTATTGGTGAATATTTCAATTTGGTTCAAGATTATCCTGGTCTCAAATTGTGGCTTGTATTATTGTGGCTTGTATTTGGAAAGAAAATAAATTTAGGTACTATAATATCAACTCCATGTGTATCAATGGGAGCATAGAAAGCGAGAAGTTTACCTTTCTTTCATGTGTTCAATGGATCGGACATGTCACAATTCGCTGGGAAAGGGAAGAAAAGTGAAGAAAAGAGCATGGAAAGTATAGAATATATATTTCTATTAGCCACATAATTTTTTTGTATATTGTAGCTGTCATTGTTTGTCCCATTAAGCATAGTGACAAGTATGCAATAATTGAACAATTCACTTGTTACCTTCACAGTAGCATGGCACCATGCAGCAAAATCAACTATGTAAGACAATTACTTTTCACCTCAGCAAAATCAACCATGATGATGTAGAACCTGCCACCTATTCCAACACATCAATTGATCTATTTATCAAGCTAGCATACGGCTAACGAGTTATGATCCTATACTAAAGATACCTTCGTCCGGCAGATTTGGTTAGAAAAAGGTTGAAAACACTTAGAAACCAGAATAGACTACCTTATCAGAGGCAGCAGTGTCTTGCAGAGAATTTATCAGCTGTGGCTGCAAGGCTATCTTACCCTGTACTAAAACATGTATTAATAGAACTTCTTCCTTGGAGTGTATAGCACTATGCAAGTTTGGAGGACAATTCAAATTAATGTTTAATTAATTTTTAATAACTGTTCGTTTGGCATTAAACTTCTACTGTCAACGTGAAATACTTAGAATATAAAATTAAGTCAAAACAATTGTGATCATACCAATCTATAAAAAACTAAACAAGATATGAATGCATAATCGTGGTATAGGTACCAGTCACGACTCAGAGGGCAGCAACTTCTATGATTCTCATCCGATTTGAATAAATTTGGTACTAAATTAAAGATAATAAAATCCCCTTTACAAAAGTATATAATCAGTTTTACTCAATCTCAAGCCGTTTTCTTGTAAAAAGGGACTATATCAAAGTCAAAGACATAAAAAAATCTAATTATTGATATTCTATGTTACTTGTAATATATACATATAACTGGTTATTTATTAAAAAAATTCATGACTTATAGCTTTACCTATATTTTAAAAAAAGAAAAACAATAATCTGCTGATTAAATTAATAGAAATTAAAGTTTTAGTCAAGCAATGTAAGAAATTCAAAATGGTGCTATATTTAAAGATGGCTGATTGTAAAATTGGGCAAATATAAAGAAAATGTTTATAACAGATGTAAAGAGTCGCTGTACCAAGTTTGGTGTTTAATCCAGTCTGTCACAATCTTTTCGCTAAGGAACCTCACTATACTCCGTCCAGGAGGAAAAGGATGACGCATATCCCTCTTTCGATAAGCCCATCCACAAGAGGGAAACCCCAAGGTTAAAAGTATTACCACAACCCAGATCAAGGGAGCAGTCTGTCCGATTGGGATCCGGCAACTATGCCATGAAGGGATACCAGTTGCATGACGGACACCCTGGAGACAGGAGAACACCTGCATCAGCAGCATGCTATGGTGCGGGGAAACTTCCCCTCCACTAGTGATCTTTTCAGCCCTGTCCTTAGGTAATAAACCATTGAACACGAAGGACGATCAGAAATCCCAATAACCACATCAATGCTGCTCCCTCAATGAACTCAGATTCGGAGGACACAGTCGACAGAAGAACACCCGCATTAGCCACCTGCGTTAGTGCAGGGAAGCCCTCTGTCAACCTGCAGTCCGTCCATGCCTCCTCTAAGTAACCTACTACTGCCCTAATAAACCTACTGCTGAGGGAAAAGGCGACCAGCTGCTCCGCTTTTGATGCCGCCTAGGCCAGTCAAGAAACCTGACCAAGAAGGCACGTCCCTCCCCCAACTAAAAAAACTCCAAGGAGCATGCAAGAATGAACCCTGATGGCGGACACTCCCAACTGCCTGCAGTAAGGCCTTACTATATAGAAGGAGCCATGCCAGAGATTTCAAGATGCTCTCTCCAGGTGGACCATCACAAAGAGACCCAGAGTTGCAGTCCAACCGAGAGCAAGGATGACCAGTTCTCAAAAGGACCAATTACACAACCCTGTAGCCCCATGGAGGTGACCCCCAGCCCCCGGATGAGAATAATGATTTGCAGCCTGCAGGACCCATGACATCTTCCCACAGCCATCAGGAGGCAGCCCCCCAGCCACCGAATGAGAAGATGCCAGCATCATCGCCTGCACCACACATGCCGCAACTGGCCAAAACGGCCCCTTAACAAGAGTAGGGATGGAGGAATCCTGAGGCAGCGCTGGCACCACATCATTCCTCTGAATTCCAGCCTGGACAAGAGGAATGATGAGATGACCCCAACCTGGCCGTTTATGGGGCGNAATGAGAAGATGCCAGCATCATCGCCTGCACCACACATGCCGCAACTGGCCAAAACGGCCCCTTAACAAGAGTAGGAATGGAGGAATCCTGAGGCAGCGCTGGCGCCACATCATTCCTCTGAATTCCAGCCTGGACAAGAGGAATGATGAGATGACCCCAACCTGGCCGTTTATGGGGCGCCACCTGGAGGCCATCACCCAGCAACCAGATGAGGGGAGGCTGGCTCGAGCTTCCCCAGATGTCGCCCGCTCACCTGGAGATGTCTACATCCATTTAAATGGCCGTCTCCCGGACCATGGCAGCAAAAGAAGAAAGTAGGGAGTGAAGTAATGGACAGGGGGAAAAATGCCCCATAGCGTTTTACATACACTGAAAGTTCCAGTGTGTGTGGTTAGACGAAATAATAGGTCTTAGTGATAGACTAGTGGAAAAGTTATTTATAGGATGTACGTTTTTATNGTGGTTAGACGAAATAATAGGTCTTAGTGATAGACTAGTGGAAAAGTTATTTATAGGATGTACGTTTTTATTTCATTAATAAAAGGACTCTATGGCAAAATAAAAACCAGGCCAAATGCAAATACTTTTCCCAGGAAAGATTTCCTTAGTTGAAAAGTTAATATGGAAATTACTCGTGTCCAACTTGTATGCTCTTACGAAGACAAAGGAAATAGTGGACATGAGTAGATGTAATATAAAGGTTCTNAAGTAGGGAGTGAAGTAATGGACAGGGGGAAAAATGCCCCATAGCGTTTTACATACACTGAAAGTTCCAGTGTGTGGTTAGACAAAATAATAGGTCTTAGTGATAGACTAGTGGAAAAGTTATTTATAGGATGTACGTTTTTATTTCATTAATAAAAGGACTCTATGGCAAAATAAAAACCAGGCCAAATGCAAATACTTTTCCCAGGAAAGATTTCCTTAGTTGAAAAGTTAATATGGAAATGACTCGTGTCCAACTTGTATGCTCTTACGAAGACAAAGGAAATAGTGGACATGAGTAGATGTAATATAAAGGTTCTNGACTCGTGTCCAACTTGTATGCTCTTACGAAGACAAAGGAAATAGTGGACATGAGTAGATGTAATATAAAGGTTCTGGACCAATTTTTATAAAATCTTAAATTCTATTAAAATCAAACAAAGCAAATGAATATTTTATAAAATCATGCTTACTTAACCAATTTTTGTAAAAATTTTATTTCCCCATAAGTATAATATTACAGTTTTACCATGTGGGGGAAAAAAAAACTCTTACACTAATTTTTTTTGCCAATTTTCAACAAAAATATTTAATTTTTTTCAAAAATACAAAGAAAACCAAGGTGGGATGAAGCAAACTAAATTTAAAAAAGAAAATTTAATAATACAGGTGACATAATTGGGACGAGTTGGCACAAAACTGGCACAACCAAATTTAAAAGAATTATATCAATTTTTATTGAATATGGAAATAAAACAGCAATTTTTCTCATAAAAACTTAATCTCAATAATTAAATTTTTAATGTGGCACAAATCTTATTAAAATATTTTTCTAAAATCTGTTTTAAAAAAAATCTTATCACAATTTTTTTCAAACAAATAAAAATTAACTAGCTCAAGAGTATAACTTCTCAATTTAAGAAAATTCTATCATATGTATAGATTGCATATTTTTATCATCTTTAAACATTTATTTCATTACATTTAATTGTTTTATATCATTTTCATCGATTTTTGTATAGCGATCTGGCAATATGATTTTATATTTGGTATCTAGAATACAATTAATGTTTTTACCAAAGTTAGTATCAATAATTCAAAACTCTGTTGCTTTATAATATCTATCTACTCTAGTTCTAGTAANATGTTTTTACCAAAGTTAGTATCAATAATTCAAAACTCTGTTGCTTTATAATATCTATCTACTCTAGTTCTAGTAAGTTAATAAATTTATGAACAATTTAACCTGAGCAGAGATTCCATTCTGTAGTTAACCATTTATATACAGTATATAAAATTTATTAAATAAACTTTTTGCTAAGATTATATATATATAATTAATATTACCATAAAATTTTTTATCATGTTAATTTATCAATTTTAATTTTACTATTGTATTTNTATATATATATAATTAATATTACCATAAAATTTTTTATCATGTTAATTTATCAATTTTAATTTTACTATTGTATTTTATATATATACCAATAATGAATCTAAATTCTTCAGAATTTATTTTATTATATCTCCTTGGTAAAACCACTTCAGAATTATTACTTAACTCAACAAAAATGTTATAACACAATATAGTACATACCGGATGTTTACTAACAAATGATAATAAACACCATAGTGGGGTAGATAAATACAAATGGAGCATATCTCATCAAGGAACCAATTGCCTAACGTCCATAGTTAACCTACTAATGGCAGAGGCAATGTGCAGGGGCGGGTATGCAACCTTGTTACGAGACATTATAACCAACCTGTGCGCAGGTCTGCGTGCCTGATAACACCGCTCGGTAGCACATGATCACTGTCTCAGAGGTGCTAGGTATATACAGTTCCTGCAGGATGTGTTACCGGAATACTTGGAGGAAGTTCCTTTAGATAATCATGAGGCTATGTGGTTTCAGCAGGACAGGACCCCGCCTCATTTCGCCATTTCGGTTCACTGGCATCTTGACATGCACTTCCTGAACTGGTGGTTAGGTACGGGAGGCCCCATAGCATGGCTAGCACGCTCACCTAACATTACGCCACCTAACTTCCGGCTGTGGGGCCACATCAAATCGCTGGTGTATGCCACACCACTAGACATGAGNCTAACATTACGCCACCTAACTTCCGGCTGTGGGGCCACATCAAATCGCTGGTGTATGCCACACCACTAGACATGAGTTCATTATGTCGGAAACTTTTGCACATGTACGTCGCAACATGCTTTAGCACTGCATCGTCTGTGTGACTGACGGTGGTGGACAGTTTGAACAGACACTTTGAACAGACACATCAAACAGACACACTGTCCCCATGCCTTCAGCCCAAATGTGTAAATAAAGTGTCATTTCATTGTACTGCCTGTAGCCTAGTTATTGTGATTGCCTACCAGCCCCTGCACATTGCCATTAGAAGGTTAACT
Organism: Clitarchus hookeri; assembly: GCA_002778355.1. Lineage (NCBI taxonomy): Eukaryota > Metazoa > Arthropoda > Insecta > Phasmatodea > Phasmatidae > Clitarchus > Clitarchus hookeri. The sequence goes on along the minus strand of NQII01000317.1, from coordinate 695,876 downwards.
ATGAACATCAGACTATTGGTTCCTCGATGAAATATTCCGGTATAAATCAATATTCATAATTAAATAACACCCTAGTTTCCACTTACTAAATTTAAAAAAAATTAATTTTATAAACATTGCTACATTTGTTTAGAATCTATTTTATTTTTTTAATATAAAAACATTTCAATTTTTTTTTATTTGACTGAATAATTTGTGTATATATTAAAGGATATATAGAATGATTCACAAGGAGTTACAGCCACTCACAAAGCCTATTCCTTACGTCATTTGGAGCAAAATATGTCATATAAATGTGGGTCCTATTCCCAATATTTACAGAGTAATTCAAAACATTTGAAAAATTATGAATTAAAAATAATAACCCTTTCAGAAATAAATACAGTGATGTATTACAAGACCATATTGTTTACGGTTAAACATCACAATTGCATTTATAAAGCTTACAAAAGATATTCAAAAACATTTCCGTCTACTTCCACACTTGGTCGCACGCTTATGAGCAGCATGTGTTACTCTATGTAGCTGTACAGGCCTGTCTTTGATTTCTGTAGCGGCATGCATGGTACACGCAAGTAGTTCCTCATGTGTTTTTGCAGTCCTTTGGTAAACAATATCCTTCATCCATCCCCATACGCAATAATCTAGTGGTGACAGATCTGGCGATCGAAGAGGCCACGGGTGAAAACCGCCTCATCCTATCCATCTCTCAGAGAAATGCACATTTAAGTGTTCAACCACAGTACAGTGAAAGTGAGGAGGTGCATCATGATGATGAAAGATCATACGATGTCTCACTGCTAACGGAATATCCTCAAGTAACAGCGGCAGTTCTTCTTGCAAAACTTGTAGATACAATACACCAGTCAAGCGTCCCGGAAACTGAATGGCCCAATCACCTGATCGTGTAGGACACCACACCACACATTGATGCTGAAACTGTGTTAGAAGAAAACTCCTTTCCACTGTGGGGTGAATAGACTGATTGTTGAATTACTCTGTTAATTTTGGGAATTGAGCCCACATTTATAAGACATATTTTGCTCCAAATGATATTAAGAAATAAGCCCTGTGTGGTGGTAACTTTCCGTGANAGCCCACATTTATAAGACATATTTTGCTCCAAATGATATTAAGAAATAAGCCCTGTGTGGTGGTAACTTTCCGTGAATCATACTGTATATAAAACTACTAACACATTTTACTGATTCATAAATTTTTTTATTTAATAATATAAAAACAATTATACAACTTTTGGTTTATAAATTATTTTATATTTNACTGATTCATAAATTTTTTTATTTAATAATATAAAAACAATTATACAACTTTTGGTTTATAAATTATTTTATATTTGCAAAATTATTGACATGATAATATAATAGAGGTTGATCACAGTCCAAGAAGAATATAAACAATATNATTTTATATTTGCAAAATTATTGACATGATAATATAATAGAGGTTGATCACAGTCCAAGAAGAATATAAACAATATTTTCAGCAAATTCTCCATTCATTAACAATATAAAAACAATTATACATCTTCGGTTACCCTTTCCTTCAATTGATGATATGTGAGATTTCTTTGACTAATAAATATAACATTACATACTTATTGTATGCTGTAAAACATATTTATAAAAATCAACACAAATTTTTATATTTGTAAATTAATTATAATAATGGTCATCTTGCAAAAAGAGAATAGTTAAATTTAAAGTTGGTTTGTAGTACATCTCATTGTTCCTAAAATTTGCAGTTTTTATTTTGGAATTTTGAAAATCAAGATATTCTTGATACATTTTATGAAAGAATCCCACATCAAAATCTAGATTTCTGTTTTCTTTAGGAAAAAATTTATTCTTTCCATTTATAACCAAAATATTCCTCACATCACAATAATTGAACATAAATGACTATCATTATCTTTTCTATTAGTTTGAAAAACCAACTATTACATAATTGGGAAAATAAAATTGTCAATTATTAAATTTGTATTTATACTAACAATTAAATGTTCTTTTACCTGGAAGAACAGCTTTTTTAAAAATTACCAATAATTAAAAAAATATGAAATGTTGGATTCTTATATATTTCTCCTTTAATCAAACTAGGTGTATTTAGCTCACATTCAACAATTGGCCACATACAATTTAATTGTTGGATGACAATTCTTCCTAGAGCAGGACGATTATCATCAAACAATTCATCAGCTTTTATTGTTTGATATACATATAAACTATGTTCAAATGAATTTTTTTTTAAATGTTATATTTTATCTACTTTTAAAATAAAACTTATCATTATCTCTAAGAAAGTCAAAGAGATATTTCAATGGATAAATAATATTTCAATGGATAAATAATTTTATTTGTTTTATCGGAATGAACAGATTTTACTGGATAATTTTTATCAACACTGTCAATTACTAAAGAAAATTTTTCTTATCGTGAGCTAACCAAATGTTGCATCATAGTAGAAGTAATACCAGAATTATCAAAGACTTCAATTCTTTGGAAATGTTTTGATATTTCTAAATTTCTACATGAGAAGATTGAAATGTGGCAAAATTCGAGTAAACATCAATATTATCTTCTCTAGCATTACGACCAATACTATCTCTCTTCGTTAANGACCAATATTATCTCTCTTCGTTAATCAAAATTGTTCATACATTTAGGCATCATTTAAGAATAAAAATCTATTGCCTATAGGTATATCAAACTCTATCATACTATTATAAATATTAGATTTTCTCCTAGTTTGTTCTGTAGGGGGGAATGATAGTCTCTCAAAACTTGTAATAGTTTTATAATTGATTTATATTGTAATAAAATTTATACATATAATTGAAAAATGGAATATCCAGAAAAACAAATATCATATTGAAAAATTAAGAAAAAAAAAAAAGGCTAAGTATGAAGAAATAAAAAAGAAATAATTGCATGTAATTCATGCATTACAAAATATTGGCAAAAAAGTTAAATTAGCTGAAGACAATAAAATTAAACAACATTAGTCCCACTTGCTGTTAAAAATTTAGACTATCTGCCAACACAAGAAAAAACATTTAAAAAAAATTTATTTGAATAATATGATGGACAATTAGGAAACAGGAATGATTTCTTATTTATATCTGGGATTGAGTCATTAACAATTAATCGTGGTAAATATATTTCTCAAAAAAATAATGTTATTAATTAAAAATATCCTTGAGAGATGGTCAACATTTTTATACTGGTGATGTACACAAGTAAAAATAAATAATAATACATTTTTCATAAAAAATAAACAATATGAATTAAAAGATGAGCTTAACTGTTTGTTGACAAAAAATAAAAACAAAAGATTTTAAAAATAAATATACTAATNAAAAAAAAAAAAAAAAAAAAATAATCAAATAAAAGTTCGAAATATAATAATATTATAAAACAATTCTATGAAAAATATATTAAAAACCATTATCTTGGTCACAACCAAACACACCAGAGAGAATATATTTACCAAGAACATCAAAATCTGGTGAAGGCATTAAACAATATAATAATATACCAAAAGAATATGTGTGGATGATCAATGTGAGAAAATAATAATTATTACTAGCGGCTACCCGCGACTTCGTCTGCGTATATATCTTTAGAAATGATAGCCTATTCTACTGTATAAGTAATAATATAATATTTTTTAGGCTTCTATTTACTGCAATATACTCCTATAAACTATGTTAAACAATTTTTTCGTTCAGCGTAAACATGCAGATTTTGCAATTTAGAAACACGTGAGCAAACTACGTAGAGCTGACCGTGGGAAAAACATGGCGTGCCCAAATGTATTCCTGCTACCTTTAAGGTTTGACCATGTAATTTGATGATAGTCATTGAAAATACAACATTTAATGGGAACTGCAGACGTTTAAAATTAAATGGTAAGTTATTAGGTACAATAGGGATGCGTGGTATAAGCACATTGTCTCCCTTGGCTTCTCCAGTTAAGATTGTGGCCTTCACAATATGCCCTCCTAGTTCGGTGAANGTCTCCCTTGGCTTCTCCAGTTAAGATTGTGGCCTTCACAATATGCCTTCCTAGTTCGGTGACTCGCAACCGAGTACCGTTGCATAATCTTGGCGCATCCAAGTTGCGCATTAACAAAACGGGTATACATACCTTTAATTCCAGCTTATGGGATGGCACCCCGGATAGCTACAAAGAGTTTAGGAACTCCACGGGATAGCTCGTAGTGTCATCGGATGACATGACTGTGTCGATTGAGTTGTACACTGATGTTTAGCTAGTTATTTCGTCCATGATTTTTTTATTTATTTTCGTAACAGTCTCATTTTTTGGTGCCAGTATGGTTTTTTCACACAACCAATTTTCGTAGTGAATGTATTGTTGCAGATTCGGAAAAACTTGAGCAATAAGCCCGTCTTCCGAATCCACAACATGACAAAATTGGTGTGTGAAAAGAACCATACCTTCTTGGTCGGTTTCTAGATGGCCTTCACCAATTTCGAGGAGTTTTTCAGCATACGCACCTCACTCGACATCGCTGAATAACTGGACTCGCAAGTTAGTGGTGGGATAAAGCTTTTCAACTTTGGTCCACAGATATGATGCTTTCAGACATGCGTTAATTTCGTCTGCTGCAGTGCCTCTCTCGATAACAGGTAAAGTCTGTCTAAAGTCCCCTGCCAGTAACACTACCACACCACCCATCAACTTTTGATTGCTTTGTATGTCTTGTAGAGAGCGATCATTAAAATCCATTCAGTAGTTTATGTGAAAGAGTAACAAACATCCATACATCCATCCTCACAAACTTTCGCGATTATAATATTAGTGGAATAACGAGAAAGGGTAATTATTAAGTTTAGGGGCTTTTCCGTAAATAATAAAAAAAAACTCCANCTAATAACGTAGAACACGAATATATTGGGGGCATGGCTTTAAAATAAGTACAACATATTTTAAAAAATTGAACAAGTTTGTGAGGTGACTGTTTCTGACAGTTTGTTTACGTTTTGAACGAAACGTTTTATGCCAACAAAAGTTGTTTAAATGAATTCTGCACAGCTTACCTTGGTCATATTCAAGACGGCGTAATGTTAAAATAAGTAGAACATATTTAAAGAAATAGCAAAATTTGATGTTTACATCTATTAACGTCTGCCGCCATTAATAATGGCCGCGCATTGCATATTCACGGGCCATACGTTAGTATGCCTACAGGTACTGGTTNGGCAGGCAGCGGTCGTGGTCAGTTCGATGGTGCTTCGTTCGGTGATTTAAAACGAAGAAAGCAAGCAAGACTACGTTTCTGCGTTATATTAGCCTATTAACGAGTGCTTCTGTGTACATATTCGGCTGTAAACGAGTGTACCAGTGCGTTATATATGAGCGTATGTGGCTTCGTGAAAACTGTGATTTCATCGAGTGATCTGACGTTGAATGGGCCATTGACAAGAGTATGTACAACCCGCCTACATTGGTGAGTGCATTGATAGTATTTTGGTGTGTTTTACGCTCCTTTAAATCCCTAAAATCCTAAATTCGTTGTTTAGTGTAAAACCCACAAATCCTAACAGGTAGCTTAACGTGCAAATGTAGTTATATTGCGTAATTCAAACATGGTTTTTCCCGGACGTTTATACAGCACAATTTCACATTCTTTCTATACTAACCTTGGAGTATTCGTAGGTAACGCAGAACACGACTATAGTAGCGTCGTTAACGTATGACTAATTGTATAATATGTGCCCACCTAACCGAACAGAACCTAACCCCACGATGGGTGAATCACTATTTTACATTTTTAAACTAACCTAGGATTGTAGCGATTTTAACTAACCTAGGATTGCAGTTATTAAAAATAACGTAGGATTATAGGCTTCCCATCTAGTCTGTGATTGTAGGGTATTGATCGGAGATTTGATTAATATTGTATAATCTTATATTACTTTACAACCTTACAATCCTAGGTTAGTTTACAACCCTACAATCCTAGGTTAGTTTAAAAACGTAAAATAGTGATTCACTCATCGTGGAGTTAGGTTCTGTTAGGTGGGCACATATTAAGAAATTAGTCTGACGTTTATGCCCCTAGTATATTANGTGTTCTGCATCATTAGTAGAGTGGAAATATACAATTTTCCGGAATTTTTTTTGTGTTTTTCAGAAAAGCCCCTAAACTTAATAATTACCCGAAAAAGTTAATGTAATAAATATGTTAAGTAATAAATTTTCTTATTCTTTTGTTAATAATCTTAAAGGAATTTCATATTTAATAGGGGTTTTAAATGTTATACCACATTCATTCTGGAATTCTGAACACTATGGCAAAAGAGTTAATTGGGCATTAGATGATTTGAATATGTCAGAGATGCATCTTCATGGTTATAATTATTGTGGTTCATTCACAAAATTAAATTAAAGATTAGAATATGGTGATAAAGGAATTAATAAATTAGATGAAGCTTGTATGCATTACGTTATTGCTTATCAAGATAATAAAGATTTAGAATCTAACCATAACAACGCTCATACAATTTTAAAAGAAGAAGCTAAAGAAAATATTTCTTTAGTAATAAAACACTAATTGGTGAAAAATTGCTTCTGCTGTTGTTGCTTTAACAATCTACACAAAAAGAAAACTATGCTAGAGTATTAAAATTTATCAATTAAAAAATATATACAAAATTATGTTTGCTAAATACATATTATACTAGCTGACCCGGCAAACGTTGTTTTGCCATAAAAAGTATTTCTAGTGATTATAGTATTAGAAAAAAATAACTATAACTTATTGTAAGTGTGTGAGGATGTGGTATATTAGTGGAAGAGGCATGGAGCTCTGTGGACGATGACGGAATATAAAATTAGATAATTTAATAAATATTAATAAAATGGAAATACAAACAATTACAGCTTTGCGATCAATAATAAAGTTAATTAAGAAGTACACTTAATTATTGAAAATATAATTGTAAACACGTCACTACTACGATCTGAGCACAAATGAATAAGAGAAAGGTTATTGTGTGAAAGAAAGTGGAGACCGGCTACTCCGTGCTGTGTCACTGGGAGACACCAGGTGGGAATAAATTGTAACCTAGATTGATAAATGATCGATGATAATTGATCAGTTATCGACATAGGGTAAAATTTATTAAATTACTAATATC